>VWZY01002903.1:229740-258748 GCA_013399075.1 Chloroceryle aenea
GCAAGAGGCCGTGTGACAGGGAGGCGGCCGGGAGGGAAGGTTGCTGGGCTCTCCCTCGGAAACCATCCCTGACCACCCGACCGCTCGGCGCCCCAGCGGGGTCACAGAAATCGTGGGATTATGGGAACAATTTGGTTGGAAGAGACCTTTAAAGTCAAGTCCAACCATTAATCCAGCACTGACAGGTCACCATTAAACCGTACTCTTCATCAGGACCCAGACTTCCACAAGCCAAACTGGAGGGTTTGCGTAACACACCACTTGCCAGCTTCTCAGCTTAGCCAGAAGTGCTGCAGAGATACCTGGTGCTCCCTTTCATTTCTCTTGCAGCAACCTATAGAAACGTATTGCTAGTTTTACATTGAGTAACTGTATGGTCTGCAGTCAGCTTTGCCTGTCTAGGGTTAAAGAGGCAACTGGTGAAACACTGGGGCATTCCCCGAGGATGTGAACCCTAAACCTAGGTATGGGAAAACGCCCAGAGAGATCAGCTCTGCAGCACTCCTCCCAATACAGACAGCAGTGAGCCTTCAGTGGGTGTAAATCCAGTATGAGAGCTGGTAAAACTGGTCTCGAGAGAAAAAAAAATAAAAGGTGGCTTCAGGTAGGTAGGTAGGTAGTGTTGGTCAGGAGATCCTTCTGGCATGCAGGAGGGTGTCAGGGACACTGCATCACAAATGTCCCAAAGGGAACGCAGCAAAATGCAGCTCTTGCCTGACTCTGGAGATGCTGCTGCAGGTGAAAAGTTGTGAAGTGCTCCTCCTGACCTCCCCTCAATTGTGCTTCAATACCGTTGGGTGTTTCCCCCTAATGCTGAAAAAACCTAGCCCCTAGACAGCCATTAAATGCCAAAGTGTTTCTCTGAAGAGTGTTAATATGGAAATGGGGATGTCAGCAAGCCAGGAAATTCAAAGGCAGCTTCTCTTTGAGACCCATGTCAGTAATCTTACCTTTACAAGCTGACATCTGACATTATAGTCACTCCCATGATTTAACTCTTTGTTGCTGTTATTAAAATGTTTCCTTTTTATAGTTTGCAGGGTTCTTTTTGGTGATTTGTGGTTGTTTTTTTCCATCCTTATGTTCTCTTGCTTTCTATAAAATAGCCTTCTGAGCAACAGGTCTCCAGACTAACTCCATAAAGACATGGATACACATCAGTTCCCCTTCTTGTCAGTGGGAACAGAAAAGCCTAAATACCTTCCTTTGAGCCTGATTGTTAGTGTCCGTGTGCATAATATTTCCTGTAGCTAATAAAAAAAGCCTCATTTCCTTGTCTTCCAGAGGGTTCAAAAACTTTACGGATGAATGTCTGCAATGGCCTTTTAGGTTTCCAAGGGAAGGACAAAGTAGTAGTAACCAGTAGTATTGGCAATAAAAAGTCTACACAGAATCATAGAATCATTTAGATTGAAAGAGATCTTTAAGATCATTGAGTCCAGCCATTAACCCACCACTGCCAGGTCATCACTAAACCATGTCCCTCAGCACCACATCTCCATGGCTTTGAAATCCCTCCAGGGGTGGAGACTCCACCACTGCCTTGGGCAGCCTGGGCCAGGCCTTCACAACACTTTCAGTGAAGACGTTGTTCCTCATGTCCAACCTAAACCTCCCCTGGCACAACTTGAAGCCATTTCCTCTTGTCTGGTCACTTGTTTCTTGGGAGAAGAGACCAACCCCACCTGGCTCCAAACCCCTTTGAGGGACCTGTAGAGAGAGAGAGGGTCTCCCCTGAGCCTCCTTTTCTCCAGGATGAACAATCCCAGGTCACTCATCTGCTTGTTACAAAACTTTTTCTTTAGACCCTTCCCCAGCTTCGTTGCCCTTCTCTGGACACGCTCCAGCCTCTCAATGTCCTTCTTGGAGTAAGTGGGCCACAACTGAACCCAGGATTCAAAGCAAAGCCTTCCCAGTGCTGAGAACAAGGGGGACAATCCCTGCCCTCATCCTGCTGGCCACACTAGTGCTGATCCAATCCAGGATGCTGTTGTCTGTCGTGGCCACCTGAGCCAAGATGCTTCATGCATATGGAAATACTGTCTCGTCCTTGGCAAGTCTTGCTATCCTTTGATGGCATTAAAGGCTGAGTTTCAGGAAGGAAAAATGACACAAGTAAAAGCTTTTAAAGATCAGACATATGCCCACGTATGCCTACATGTAGCTGTCCTTCATGACAACACCTCTAGCCCCAGGCCTGTCAGTGAGTGTGATGATCAGTGCCTTCTTCACTGAAGGACTGACTCCCTGATACCTAACATTTAGGATATCATTACAAGATCCTAGAGGCCCTCTAAGTGAAGACCTTCTCTTCACTGCCTTGATGCACACTGAACAGCCTCTGACTTCTGGAGACATTTCTTTCCCAGGGTTACCTTCCTTTACCAGTTTCAAGGGCAATGTGTGCTAAGGGAAGATTAGATGCTACTTCCCGAAGATACCTGTGCATTGTACCAGGATAAAGGACATGAACAAAGTCTCCCAGTTTTAAAGTTCCCCACAGATGGAACAGTGGTACGTCAGTTATCTTCCAGTCCCTGTTAGTGTGAAACGAGCTCTAAGAATTCATTTGCCACAGTCCAAGAATCGACAGCACTGTTATTACACTCCATGTCAGGGGTATGAGAGTGAAACATGGTAGAACAGCTGTAAGAGGTTTTTCCCTGTCTCTTCTGGCTGGCAGCATGCCAGTTGCTTGCACCACCTCAGGGCTGGGACTCCCCATTGAAGCACAATTGGGTTCAGGACAGAGGGGAGAGCCCTGGTGTGGGGATATGTGTAGCATGCTCTTTTTAGGGTTCTGTTCAAGCTCAAACCTTGCCCCAGAGGACTGCTTGTGTTTCCTTGCTTCATCTGGGTATTAACTTTGTTGGGTATTTGCTGGGTATTAACTTAAATGAGATATGTCTATCTGCCCTCAAAGGTGTGTGGAGCACAGCAGGTAAGCACCTCCTGCCCAGCCAGTAAAAATGACCCGTTCCTGACCACCTGGAACTTAGAATCACAGACTAGTAAGGGTTAGAAGTGACCTCTAGAAATCATCTCATCCAACCTCCCTGCTCCAGCAGTGTCACCCAGAGCAGGGGGTCCAGCATCTCATTGTCCAGCCGGGTCTGGAATCTCTCCAGAGAAGGAGACTCCACAACCTCTCTGGGCAGCCTGGGCCAGGCTCTGCCACCCTCACAGCAAAGAAGTTTTTCCTCCTGTTCAGACGGAACCTCCTGGGATGTCGTTGTGTCTGTTGCCCCTTGTCCTGTCACTGATCACCACTGACAAGAGTCTGTCCCCATCCTCTTGACCCCCACCCTTTAGGTATTGATCGTCATTCATCAGATCCCCTCTCAATCTTCTCAGGGCTAAACAGCCCCAGGCCTCTTAGGTGAAAGGGTCTCCCAACACAGAGATGCTCCAGTCCCCTCAATAACTGGACTCTTTCCAGTAGTTCGTTGTTTCATTTGAACTGGGAAATGTGGAACTGGAAAAAATTACCTACATGTGGCCTTACTAGGGAAGAGTAAAGGGGGAGAAAAACCTCCCTCAGCCTGGTGGCCACAGTCTTCTTAAGGCACTCCAAGATACCATTTGCCTTCTTAGCCATGAGGACCCATTGCTGGCTCATGGTGAACTTGTTGTCCACCAGGACTCCCAGGTCCTTCTCTGCAGAGCTGCTTTCCAGCAGGTCAAACTATCACCTGTACTGGTGCAGGGGGTTATTCTTCCCCAGGTGCAGGACCCTACACTTGCCCTTGTTGAATTCCATGAGGTTCCCTTCTGCCCAAGTGTCTTCCTGGATGGAGGCATAGCCTTCCAGTGTATCAGCCACTCCCTGTTTTGTACCATCAGCAAACTTGCTTCACCCCTTCATCCAGGTCATTGATTAATATGTTGGACAAACTGAGGCTGAAAACAAATCAGTTACCCTGGGATGAGCTGTGCCCAGCTATAGCCCTTAGAGATTAATTTATACAATTAAACTGTTATTTCTGATAGACATATATTTTGGAAGACTGGCTGTAGGAACCTGCTTTTATTTTTCTGTATTTTTCAGCCTCCAAAGCCACAACACTCACCATATCCTCAACAGCACAGTACCAGTTCTGATCCTTGCAAGGAGGGATGATGTGCTAACCCTGCCATTAGAAGAAGGAGCAGACAAGTACTGCCTATAGATGGATGAACCTAATAGCAATATAGGTTCTGCTCTTCTGGGTACATAAATCCTACTTATAAGCCCTGAGTTTGTGACTTTTACAACTGCAGCTCCATTTACCTGTGCAACAAGCACTGCCAGCTGCAATGACCAGTTGCAGCACTGCTGCAGGAACCATTAAGGACTCTCTGCACGGATCACCATACAGTGAGATTGAGACTTCCTCTACACAGAGCAACACATGAGCCAGGTATCTGAGAGAAGTGACAGTGACCTCCTGGGCTCTGTACCTCACTGATGGTGACTCATTAGGAAAATTACTTCTGCTTCCTTTTCTGAGCCTGTTGCCACCACCTAATTTCCACTGGGTCTGTTAGTCCGTTCAAGAGCGCAGCAAACCCAGCTAGGAACTGCCACCCTGGCTTGGGAATTGCTGCTCCAGAGGTCATTAGAGAGCTTTATTAATAATCATTGCATTAACCTCCCAGCTAGCTGGTGACAGAAATGCCATTTCTCCCATTTTATTGCTGAGAAAAATGAAACGTAGACAGATTCATCACCTGGTTACAGAGTCAATGGGAACTCTTAATGCTTCATAAATCTGAAAATTAGGCTGTCAGCAACTTCTCCTAAAGCCAACCTGCAGCAAAGTTACCCAGGAGACCCAGTGGCTACCCATCAGGTATGCTTCTTCCTCTGTTTACTGGGAAAATCCTGGACACAGCTCTCTGCATCTCAGTTCCTGCAGCTGGATGTGGGGATCTGGAGGACATGGTTGGATGGGGGAAGGGACATCAAAGCCCCACGGAAGGGGCATGATGCACTTAATGACCATGTTTTGACAGAGGGGAAAGAACTAACTGCTCATGTAGCAACTTAGGTACACATCTCATAATCACCTGAAACTTGGCTGTGAGAGAGTATTTGGTTGTTAAAATGCGCAATTTAGGTTAACTCAGGCTGCCTGGGATATGAGTAGAGCAGAAACTGGGGGAGAAAGGCTTAGCTGGTTGTTTTTAAAATTCAGTAGTGCAGAAGCAAGTAGTGCTAGAAGGGGGGGTGCTTAGTGTCATCTATTATAGTTAAGATTACATAAAGTTATTAAAAAAAAAAGGATTTTTTTCAATGCTTTATAACAACACCTTTGCCACAGATGGAATTTTATGCATCAGCCTCAGGCTAACTCCAAGTTGGCAGAAAGATTTTGAGCAAAAAGGGTTTAGCCATTTTCAGAAATGAAAAATCAGTAAAATGAAATATTAATATTTGCTGCTGTGTTTTAAAAGCTCTGAACCTTTAAAGTAAAAATAAAATAAGAGGGTATCTTGGAGGAGTGTCGTCTTTACACTGCAAACAAAATCTGAAGAGGCGTTTGACTTCATTGAACTAAAATGAGGTTAAAATAATTTTGTGATTCTGTTATAATACTGAAATAGTCTCCAAAGTTACCAAGCGCTACACAGACACGAAGAGAAATGCACGTGCCACCACCACCACTGTGCCAATGTGTGTGCACTGGAGTAAAGCTACAGAGGAGCCTGACTTCATTTCTGACCTACACAAGCAGAAAGATGTGACTCGTTGCTTGGAATGAAGAAATTCCTTTTATGTAGGAAAATAAAAAAATACCATCTTCTTGTTAAAAAACACACCGCAATGCATGTGCCCACAGGTAGAGTGAAGGTTCCCTTATTGGCACGTTCTTTAACTCTGAGAGTCTTTGACCTTGTACTTGAAGAATGGGCTTCCTAGGCAAACACTGACTAACTCCTCCGCTCGGCGTAAGCGAGGCTAGAGACGATTTCTCTCTCACATAGGCTTTGCCCACCCTCGGCTTGTGCAAACCCAAGTCTGTCTCTTGATGCTGCAGCACTGCTGAAGCTCGTTGGTTCTCATGTGGTATCTATCTGTGCTGCTGTCTCCTGTGAACTCCCTCCATTATTTTATGGATGGCAAAAGTCTTCTGTCTTTAGTGTTGCCACCTGTTAGGGCTGACTGCATGGCTTGCAAGAGTTGATGTTTTCTTGCAGACCTGACCTCCTGGATCTGGTGTTCACTCTGTGGTGCTTTTAGGGAAGTGCGTGCCTGCTCATGTGCAGGGGGCAGACCGGAAAAAGTGAGCTGTAAGATTTCAGAAACTTAGGAAGTGAAACACATGTAGAGAAGTCTATTTCAAATCTCAGTAATTTCAAGCCTGTGAACTGACTGTGTTACTATCGCTTGACCAGTCTGAATATTTTGCATTCACTTTTGTTCAGTGGGGCTGATTCTCCTGGAGCAGAGCAATGGGTTTTGAAAAATTTACCCTTCTACAGAAGTCAGCTACAGTGAGGGCATTTCAGGGTGTGATCCACTGACCTGCTGATGTTTGCCAGCCCAGGAAATTTCACACTGCTCTGTTGCCTCTGACAGATATGAACTCTGCCTGCAGAGATGAACATTTTCATCTAACCCATGTGATATTCCTCATTATCCAAATCAAACCCACGGTGGGCATAAGGAAATGTCTGGTGCAATTCCTCCTTCAAGCAGGAAGGATAATGATGTTTCTGCTAGTTATCTGGTGAGAAAAATTATCCTAAGGCCTTTGGAGTTGGCAAATAAAAATTTGGATCCCATCTTGGGATCCCTGTTGCTATCTGAACCAACCCAAAGATCCATAGATGTGTCTACCTGTGTTCAAGCTGCTCTCCCTGATAGGTACATACCACTCCTGCCCTCACATCGCTGCTTTGCCCATCCAGAGTGGTCTCTGCTCTCTTGCATCACCTCTGTCACCCGCTGCCCAGGATGACCCACTGTGATGCTGTCTTGTTGCTCACCAGCCAGTCCAACATAGATATTTCATGATTAAAAAAGACGTGAAGTTGTGCCTGCTCTCATCCACATGTAGGGGAAACACAACGTGATCCCTAGGCTGGATATAAGGGTCTACACACAAAACTCAGCACCCTAAAGTCGTCACCACCCTGGCCCTCACCCACTGACCTACACTCCCAACACCCTATCCCAGCCAGGTCTCCCTTTCATTTTTATTACCTTCTGTACATTTCTTCTTCTCAAGGTCAAGCCCTAGAGTCCCTGGATGTCTGTATCCCTCTGTCTTCATTGCACAACATCCTGCTCGTAGGGCTGCTCTTCTCCTTTAATCTGAAACAGGGAGAAAGCTTGGCAGGTGTCAAATGCTTTATGTCTCCTCCCATAGGAACGTGGAAGGGAGCAAGGTCCTTGCTTAGTGCCTGCTTTGGAAGCAGATTCCCCTGAAGAGCAAGGAGCCAATAGTTCTGTCACTGTGGACGTGAGCCCCAGGGTCTGGCCTTCATCAGAGAAGCAGCAGAGGCAGGAAAAAAGGGACAGTCTAGGGGGGGGTGTTAAGCTGTGTCCCTGCCTGCAGCATCGTGCCAGCTTCCAGGACCCTGGGGGCACCAAAAAAGCTTTGATTACCCTGAGCAGCTTCATCTGGGACCCAGACCAAATAAAACCTCTGGCTATTTTTTTTTTTTTTAAACTAGAAAAACATCTTTCTGCGGCCTTCCTGCTTTCTTTGAGATGCTGCAACATCCCTGCCCTACCTTGCTTACCCTCTCCCAGGTGATGTCTCACTAGCCCTGCTTGAAGCAGGGCATAACTTGGGCTGTGGTGACCAAAGAGATATCTCCAGAAGCTGCCCTCTCTGGAACAACTTTCAGCCCAGGAGGTGAGGATGCCTTCGTGGCAGCACTGCTCTTAAATGCATTATTCGAATCAGGGGGCTCAGATAAGCATGGGACACCCCTGCTGCACCCTAGGAGGGAGAGGATGGTTTGGGAGAGACCTGCTTCTTCTCACTACCAGTTCTCACCATGAGAGGGCAAGCTCAGCCTAGGCGAAGATATTCCCTACGCGGTTGCTGCAGCCTCTGCTTCCCAGACCCATTACTGCCAGGGCTGCTGCTGCTGCTGCTGCCAGGTAATGACAAAGAAGAGGGGAGACCCTCTCGCAGTGGACACATCCAGCTTCCCATATCTGTCTGCTGCCAGGAAGGGCTCTGCTCCCTGCTTCCCCTGAGAGCAGTTCTTGCCTTGCAGGAATGCCCCAGACTCCAGTAAGTGGCAAGCTCACAATGGTGTGAGCTCCAAGACAGGTCAGTTTAATACAGGAGAGATTCACAGAAAGCAGCAGGTTTGTACTTCAGCATCCCAAACATAATACAGACTTCTCTACGCTCTTGTCCAGCAGAAATTATATTTCTGGCTTGAGGACAGTTTTCAAGCAGCACATGAACAAGCTGACTGGGATGCCACTTGCCTTTCTGTCCAGCATTCTGCTGCTCTCCAGGGCCACCAGTGATCGTGTCTGTACAACCCAAGGAAAACCAGTGGTGTTAAGGTAACCTTTATGTGAATGATTCCCCTCAAGTGCTTCAGATGCATTCTAGAGGAGCAGAGAACTGCTTTATACTCCTCCAGCTCTGGCCTCTCCCAGGAGCCCCATGCACTGGCATGTGGTCATTGCTGCCAGCCGAAGACCCTCCGTGCTTCCCAGGGCATTTGGTGAGGATTTACATTTTGCCAGCTCCCCCTTTTTTCCTCTTCCAATGAATCTTGGTATTAATCCACACCCCCCTTGTTGCCCAGAGTCTTCCTTTAAAAAGCCTGACGCTGGAGAGCTTTTCAGAGGGGGATAATGAACCAGACGCTTTCCCGGTGTCTCTCTTTGTTTTTACAGCCGTGGGTCTCCCCTGAGGACAGAGAGCCCTTTGTGCTACATGGGGTCCCCTTACAAAAGGGGGCTTGTGAACAGAGCATCCTCCCATTGGGTACCACATCAAACTGGTGGGGATTTTTCCCACCTGCCCTCCTAGGCATAGCCAGTGTAAAAGCCTTTTCTGTGTGCAGGGAGACTGAGCCAATAGCTTTAACCTTGGAGATTCATGATGCATGTGTGTAGGATAGCTTGGTGCCATCCTGCTGCCCACCATCTGTCTAGCTGAAGGGTAAATGAAGAGTTAACCTGGTTGTCATCTTCTCCCCTGCCCAGCCGACAGTTGGCATGAAGCCACATTTCATTCTCTAGATGGCTGATAATTGAATAAACTGCGTCTCAAGTGAATTTAAAACCAAGACAGGATCTCTCCCCTCCAGAAGTCAATATGTTTTCTCTAGCAGGGACTTTTGTCTGGTGTTAATGCAGTGGCTGCCTCTTCCAGGGGATAAGGGCATGCTTGTGAACTGTCAATTTTGCCTGATACAGGGCTTTAAATGTAGGTCTCTGTGCATAAGGGAGATTTCTATTTCTATTCCATGCTAAGGGTGAGAACTAGGGCTGCAGCATCAAATGGCCTTAAAACTGTTATGCCTTAGGTAACTTGCTGATAGATTGGTGTTGTCCAGGATTCTTGCCCAGGTAACACGGTGAGAGAATGGCAGAGGGCTGCACACACTGCTCTGGTGCTTAGATCATGGTGTAGATGACAGAAAGCAATGTGATGTAGCTAATTAACATCATGCTAATTGAATATTTGGTATTCCTCATATACCCTTGCAATAAATCACTCTGGTTTCAGGTGGAAAATTCTCTCACTGTCAATATACAGATGCACCGTGGACTTAAGGGAAACTCTCCTGGGAAGCTGAGACTGGTGGTTTATTGAACTGTTGTAAATACATTTCCTTTGGTCCTTCTTTGTATTCACCTTTCAGATATTCAGACAAATGTCTTCCAGTCATGACACCAGTGCCTTTTTGTCGTGTGTTTGCTTGGCAAATGGGGACATTGTCACCAGCAATTTGGTTCTAGGATTTTTGGATAGACAGAGATGTGCTGTGCAGTCTGTGCCCCATCAGAAATACTTGGTGCAGCTTGTGCCTCAAACTTCACCACGCAAAATAATTGCAGGGAGTCCTTTACTGTCAGTCTGCTGACTTCATGTTATTAATAGGAGAGATGGAGTGAATAATTACGACTAATGATTAAATTAGGAAAAGTTGTCATCTATTCATGAGTAGTTTGCAGAGTGAGGCAGTGTTTAACAATTAAAGGTAGGAAAAAAGGTTAATTCCTCTTTGCAAACATGCTCTGCATTAAGCCCCTACATAAATGCCTACACCTGGCCCAATGGTGAGACTTTAGCTTCTCCGGACTACTGTTGGCATGCAAGCTGGTGTGATATGATTACCAAAGGTGCTGGGCTCCCCTGCTCCACCCACCTTCCCTACTAGGCTTTAGAGGTGGGCATATTTAGGAAAGTAGAGCCATCTGTCAAAGTCTAAATTGTGGTCTGAGGATGATAGAACGGTTTGGGTTGGAAGAGACCTTTACAGACCTAGTCCAACCCCCTGCAAGGGACACAGACATCTACAAATTGAGCAGGTTGCTCAAAATGCTGTCCAGCCTGACCTGGAATGGTTCCAGGGATGGGGTATGCACAACTTCTCTGAGCAACCTCTTCCACTGTCACCACCCTCATTAAGAGGGTTGGTCTTAATTCTTTAAGAAATTTCTTTCCTATATATCCCTTTAGTTTAAAGCTGATACCTCTTGTGCTATTATTACAGACCAGGTTTCATAAGAACAGAGCAGAGGGGGAGTATCACCTTGCTTGACCTGCTGTCCGTGCTGCTGGGGAAGGAGCTGTGACAGACTGGCTTCTGGACTGCAAACAAACATTGCTAACTCATTGAATTTTTCACCTGCCAGTACCTCCAAATCCTTCTCTGCAGGGCTGCTCCCAGCCAGTTCACTGGAGTTTGGGCTTCTGGTTTGGATGCTGACAATCAGTTTGTGGAGTTGTCAGGAACTTATGTTTTCAGCCGCCTCAGAAACACTGACATCTTATTCTGTATGTATGGAAAAATTATCCAGCATGGGGAGACCAGGGAGCTGGGGCAGTTTCACCAAGAGCAAAGACAACAGAGGAGGTATAAAACCGGGCTCCAAAACCATGCAATGCCAGAGAATGAATAAACTGTAGCTTGAGGAATAGGCAAGAGAGGATTGGTTTAAGCTGCAGCAAAAGAGTTCGGAAGACCTGTAGAAACTCCTTTCTGCCAGGAATAAAGAGGAAAAAAAGTGAAGCAGTAGATGTCGTGAGAAGTCCCCGTTACTGGCAGGAGCATCCAACTGTGGGGGCAATGCCAAATGATGTTTGCCCCATTAACTGTTTCCTCTTCTGCAGGTTTGTTGACAGTGCTTTCTTCTATTCTCAACTCTGGAGGATTATGTATGGAAGTGGATCTGGAGACAGGGATGTCTGGAAAGCAGGGGAGACTTGTAAAGCTTTAGGTTGGCATCAGGTGGTGGGATTCACTTCAGCCATCCAAAAGCTAGTTATTACAGCAAAAGCTGTTGTCAAAGATCCTTTGATGGCCAAAGGACTGAGTGAGCAACAGACAGACTCATCCCATCTAAGCCAGTCACCTCAGATGCCTGGGACAACTTCTGAACTGAACTCTTGCTCATCTTGTCACTCATCAGAGAGGGAGCTTGGAAGATTTGCTTGCTTTATACAATCAAGTAAACTGATCAACCTTACACAGATCTGAGGTGAGGTTCATTCAGCCTCAGTACTACAGGGATTTTCCATGGAACCACCCAGGTGAGGTCAGGTACCTAGGGGTCTGCTGAACCTGTAAAATCCCTCTCTCAATTACCCTCTGCCCACAAACCTTGATTCTCACCAAGGCTGGGGAACTGCTGAAAAAGGTTATTCCATGAAAGTTCACTTGGAGTATTTAAATCCATTGGTTTCCTGGCAGGAACTGTACTCAGGTTGCTTGCTATCCCAAGAACTATTGAGCCAACTAATTTTCTGGTGGGAAAGCCTGCCAGTGCGTTGAAGGCTGAGGGAATTCTGTGGAACATGTTCAGAAAGCAAATGATTGATTCATCCTTGTCATTTGTGGAGAACTGATTCCAGGAATTACATGTGTGCCAAGCTGAAGCCTGTTAAAGCCAGGGAAAAGGCATCCTTGAATTCAGGTCATCACTCAGTGTAGGGAAATGCACAGATGCCCTGGTACAGGAAAGCTTAACTTCCAGTGTGTGCGTGAGACTAATTAACCTTCTTTAACGTCAATGGTGATAAAATTAAACATAAGGTCAAGATTTTGGATAAGAATGCTTTATGACCTGGAGAGTTACGTGGATGAGAAGGTCAGGTCAATGATACCAAGGAATCTAATCAAGGAGCTCTTGCGTAAGCTCCTGTGTGAATCAGGGAATAATTTGGGATAATGGACACATCTGAGTAATTTGTGACCTATTGGCAGACGATTCATGCAGACAGGCAACATCCATCAGTGACGTTATTCCTTGCAGAGGAGTTCTTGGAAGGCTTATGGGTCTGTGGGTGGCTCCACCTTGGGGGGAGGTGGGGGGGCACTTTATCGAGGGAGAATCTAGGCTTGCAAGAACACCCTGGCAGGCATTGCTGCATGGGAGCAGAGCTGGTCCTTCACTCACCATCAGCCCAAGAGCTATGGAGTAACAGATGCTTTGGGCAAAGGGATATCTTCAGGTTTTTCAAGCTGTCCTTGAGAAGAAAGGGATTGGGGGGGGGGGCTTTACTGTAAGACCCTGTATCCCATCCCTGCTCTGCCACATCTCCTGTGTAACCTTGTTTAGACCTGCTTTATAATCTGCTTTCCCAAATGAAACTTCCATGTATATTTCTGCTTTCCACTCTCAATGTGGTCTGTGAGTTCCATTTATGGCTATTTATTGTAAAACACCTAGTTTTTAAATTGCTGGTATGTACCTACAGTGCCATGTTGCCATGGGATAAAACACCTGCCTCGCCTCTCCAGCCTGGATGCACACAGGTGCTGTGGCACTATTGGAGATCTGGTCCAACTGTTCCATCTGTCTTGAGACATAAAGAGGAGAGGGATGTCACAAACCATTGTCAGATGGGGTAGAAAGTGTTATCGGATTACAGGGCTGGGATGCACCTGGAGCACCAGCAGAGAGGTGAGGACTTCCTGAGAGTCCATCAGGAGACTTGCACTGGCTCCAAATGCACAGAGAAATCTGCTCCAAAACTGTCATCTGTGGGAATGGTGATTTGCCAGAAAGTGTTTAAAAAATAATAAAAAAAATCCAAGTACAGCTGGAACCAGAATCTATAAAGGATGAACAGGAAGAAAGAGCATCTTCACTGTGTTTGTATGATCAGCATCAGGCCTGGAGATGCTGGAATAAAGAAGAAATAAATCAATTTCTTTTTATTCCCCCCTATGAAAAAAAAAAGTAGCAGTACATCAGGTCCCTGCTGCAGTTTGTCTGCTAATGCCAGACCCTTGCAGGTGAGAAAGGACTTGTGGGCATTCTGATCACTTTCTCCTTCTGCAAGATGCACCATCACAGCCCCCAAGCCAGGGTGCTGGCACTCACCAAGCACCCAGCCACGCTCTCTGCAATGAGATGATGCCTCTTTCTTTTCCCCAGAGGGCTCCCATCTGGCCTTGGAGAAGGGGAGCAGCTCAGAGCAGTGCAGAGCTCCCCATTCTCACCCCGGGATGTGAATGTGGAAACAATTTTTGTGCATCTCTCCCTGTTTCTGTCTATTGTTGGTGCTTTGGAGACTCCTGCATGGGGACTGTGCTCTGCCCCAGGTAACTGGTATCTGCCTGCACACCCCAGTGTGGTGGGTAGCCATCAGGTGGCTTCCACTGAACTTTAAAGAGTGGCTATAAAAAGAGCTTGACAAGATCAAATGCTAATAGAGAGGTTTTCCAAAGGTTGAAACTGGTCTGCTCGAGGGCATTTGTGACAAAAGAATGACAGAAGAAACCAAATAACCAATGCATAGTGGAGTAAATTTGATTTTAAATACTCTTTGGGAAAGGATCCTATGAGGGGGATAAATATCTCACTAAGTGCTTGGAAAACTGTTGCTCTTCTGAATCTCGTCTTTGCTGCAATGTGTGTAGAACATTTCCATCCAAAGCTATAGATGACAAGTGGGTCACCGTGGGGGACTTTCTTCCCTGGATTTGTCTGAACCACATGAATCTTCAGCACCCACAGCATCCCAAACCTGTAGCATCATTTGTTGGTATGGAAAGCTACCGCTTGCTGTTTATATCCTTTGGTGCCCCCCCTTTTTGCATTCAGAAGAGCAGCAAGCAGTCTCCTGGCCCATCAATGGCTGGAGGAGCTTTGGTTGCATCTTGGAGTATTAGCCCTCCCCACAGTGGGCAGAAAGGTCCTACTAGCAGAGCTCTCTCCCACCTGGCTGCAGCATGAAGCAGTGCCTGTCTCCTGAAATGGAGTAGCTGTGTGTCGGTATTGGCTTCTGGAGATTAGCTCAGTGCAATTCCACCCAAAATATGACCTGTGGCAAGAGGTTCTCAGATTGGTCTTTGCTGCCTTTGAAACGGGTAAGAGGATGCCAGTGTTGCTCTTCCAGAACAGGGACTGAGAGTTGTAGCAACAGTGGGGCAAGACAGGAGCACCAAAATGGCTCATTGGAGCCCTTCCAGTATCCATTGTCCTCAGCCCAGGTGAGGATGAATGTCCACATGAGCAACACCCATGTCATTGAAGCCGTAAGGCTTTACCCCTCATGAGCATTTAGGGCTAATTTTCCCAATTTCCAGTCCACACTGGTGGACAAAGGCTCCATCTCTGCTGTTTAGGGTGTTTTCACAGGACAGATGCTGAGCCAGAAGGGGCCCCAGTCCACAGCAGAGCCAGGCAGACTGGTCTTTAGGGGTCTCTTGGTGGGAGCACAGAACCACATAGTTACACATCTCTTGGACCAGAGCTGACTCTTAACCAGCCATGTCTGGGTCCATCCCTAAAAAAGTCATGCAGATGTGGCTTGAGGTAGAGCTGGCTGGGGTCATCCAGCCAAGCATCACCAGGCTACTCAGGGATCAGAAACTGGGGTCCCCATCCTTGCACTCCCACTCCTTCTCCCCCTGTTCCTCTCCACCATTCTCTCTCCTCTAATGCATCCAGCACATAAAAGTGAGGTTTCTGAAAAGATCTCTGAACCCAGAGAGACAGCAGGGAGATAGACAGAGAGAGAAAAAGAGGCTTTTTGAATATTGAATTAAGGCTGTCTCCAGGATTATTGAATTCCCATAAGAAGGCAGCCGGTGAGCCCACTGCTTTAGTGTCCTATGAATATTTCATTGCTTGACTTAAGCTGAGTGAAAACAGTTTCACTGCACAAAGGCACCTCTTTGGCTTGTGGACTTCTCTCTGAGCACATGGTGATTGTCCCCATGCTGAAACTCGCTATGAAGTCACTCTGGCTTGTGGACAGAGTCATCTGACACAACAGTGAACTAAATTTGTTGAATGTGGGTGATCTTTTGGCACGATCTAGCCAGGAATTTCTAGAAGGCAACTGGTCATGGCTCAAAATGTATTGGTGGCTCTCTGGGTCAGACTGCCTGAGGGCTGTTGCAGTGTTGGCAGTGATGCTCAGCACTTGTGTCTCTGTCCAACCAGGGCAACACTGGAGAAGGTGTGTGGTCAGGGAGGTCATCTTGCCTTGCTTCAACCTACCAAGCTGGCCACAGAAATGTGGTTTCAAACTGCACATCCCAGTACCCAGCTTTGGGTACTGGCCTTGAGAGTCTAGGTCTGCTTGTTTCCCCAGATTTTAGGTTCTTACCTGGAGCTTCTCTGCGTAATCCAAACCCTGAATTGCTCAGGCTGAAAATCTTTCAAGAACAGGCTTTTTCACAAAAACTTGTTTTCTGCTCTCAGGCTTTAAATGTCACTCACCAATGCTATGGAGAATCCTGATGCGAGAGCATTGCTTGCCTACCCTGCACAGATTAAAATGGTCTCAAATACCATGAAAATACCTGCTTTTCACTCTTCAGGACTATGTTGTTTTTGGAAATGCCAGTGACTTACTCCTACCACCCTCTGCTATTCCTCCGTGACCCAGGAACTTCCTCTATTACCCAGCCGTGGAAGGTCTTGTTCAGAGACTGCAGTGGCAAGAACCTTTCTCTTGTTTATTAGATGAGCTCACAAGTCTCCTGACCACAGCACTTCACACCTCTCCTTGCTCTGACAGATGTCATTGCACTGATCTGGAGCAATTTGAGTCTGGAGGTGATTGCTTATTTTCATTGCTTTCTTCATATTTTTCTTTTGTGTCTTTCCCCCCACCCCTCCACTCCCTCCTGTCTCTCCCCCCAGTCTGGAAATCCTCTTCAAAGGCAAATAGGGCAAATTAATGAGAATTAATTATTTTATTGTAGGCAGGGTAGATAACACTGCTTGTTACCAAGGTTACTTCCCATTGTAGGGATGGGTTTCCTGTTGCTTAGAACAATGTCAAAATGTGGCCATTTAGGCAGAAATTGTCTCTCAGGGATTTGCCTTGATCTGAACTTTTCTGGAAAATTTCAGCCAAACTGGCTCAGCTTTTTCTAAGAGACAAGTGATAGCAGCCAAACACCCTTTCCAAACCTCCTCTGGAAAGCTGTCATGCTCTGTGCTTCATGTGGGGAGGTGAAATTTGGCAAGGGAGGCCCTTCTTGATGGGACCATACTCTCAACCTTTTTCAGGTACAAACTCCTCCTTGTTTCCTTAGAGGGGCACGGTGCCCTTTGCAGATTAAGCTTCTAGACTTGGCGGGGGGGAGTTAGGTGAAAGTTTTAGCAGCAGTCACTCAACATCCTGACCAAGAAGTGCAGGTAGCTCGATGATGGTGCATATTTAGGTGGCACAGCTCTAGTGCCATCCTCCCTGAGCCATGTC
Source organism: Chloroceryle aenea (assembly GCA_013399075.1). Classification (NCBI taxonomy): domain Eukaryota; kingdom Metazoa; phylum Chordata; class Aves; order Coraciiformes; family Cerylidae; genus Chloroceryle; species Chloroceryle aenea. The sequence goes on from VWZY01002903.1 coordinate 246,603, forward strand.
CCCTGCGGGATGGAGACCCTCCATGTCTCCTGTATGACTGAGTCTCAGACTCTCCCATCCATGGCCGTGGGATTGAACAGTCCTTGTAGAGTGCAGGATAGGGACAGACAGTGGGACAGGGAGCAGGGACACCATTTCTCCTTGATGGGCATCCACCTGCTGCAGATAAGGGGCTTGCAGGCACCTTCAGCCTGTCACACTTATCTCTGATGAAAGATGAGAAGGGAGGTGGCGACATATATTCTGAGTTCATTTCTCATGGATCAAAGAATGGTTTGAGTTGTAAGTAAGGGACCTTAAAGATGATGTTTTCCCATCTTTCTTGCGGCCTATCAGAAAGATGGGGACAGTCATTTTAGCAGGGTCTGTTGTGACAGGACAAGGAGTGATGGTTTTAAACTCAAAGAGGGGACATTTAAATGACATATAAGGAAAAATTTCTTTACACTGAGGGTGGTAAGACACTGTCCAGGTTTTCCAGAGAGGTGGTAGATACCCTAACCTGGGAACATTCCAGGTGAGGCTGGACAAGGTGCTGCCTGTCTGCAATGTCCCAGGCAGGGACTGCTGGAGACCCTGAGTGCAGCTGCTCCTGCTGCATTCTCATGATGCACAGGAGCAGCACAGACTTTTCATCATAAATAAGATGTGTCCAAAGGTAAGCAAAGCTGAGGAAGGGTCTAGAGCACAAGTCTTGTGAGGAGTGTCTGAGGGAAGTGGGGTTGTTCAGCCTGGAGAAAAGGAGTGTCAGGGGAGACCTTCTCATGCTTGACAACTCCCTCAAAGGAGGTTGGAGTCAAGTGGGGTTGGTCTTTTCTCCAGGGAACAATTGATAGGACAAGAGGAAATGGCCTCAAGTTGCGCCAGGGGAGATTTAGGTTGGAAAAGAGGAAAAATGTCTTCATAGAAAAGGTGAAGGCCTGTCCCAGGCTGCCCAGGGCAGTGGTGGAGTCCCCATCCCTGGAGGGCTTTCAAAGCCATGGAGATGTGGTGCTGAGGGACATGGTTTATTGGTGCCTTGACAGTGGTGGGTTAACGATTGGACTTGATGATGTTGAAGGTCTCTTCTGACATAAAAGAATCTGTGATTCTGTGAAGATGCTGCCCCAGGACCACACTGCCTTTTGCAATTTAATCAGGAGAAAGAAGAAGCTCTTTGTGTTAAACGGTCTTTTTGTACACCAATGGCACAGGGTCCACCCGTTGCAGAGTGAACCCCATGGCAGATCCAGTCCTGATTACAACTTCAGATCCCTCCAGTGCCTGCCTCGGGTCTGCTCATCCTAGGCTTTAATTTTCTAGGAAGGTGGTGGCGGGCAGCTCTGGTTGACGTCAATGCAATTGCGTTAGTGCTGCTGAAAACCAGGTCCATGTCGTCTGCCCCAGCAGAGCCCACTTGGAGCACAGTGGTTTGTGGAGTGTTTTGGCATACATTAGGTTGGGTAAGATGGATTGCTCGGCTCCTAAATAGGACAGATAGATAAGGATAATGGATGGATGGTCAAAGAGCAACTGTGATTTAGGCAGATGAATAAATCACTTTGATTGTTTATATATAAACAGGAGATGCTAGCGGGACATGGCTTTCAAAGCGGGGTGCATCCAATTTGAGCCCTACAATTGTTTTTAAGGATCTAAAAACCATATGAAATGGTCTTTGTTAATTGAGGAAACCCCAATCATAGTGCTTCTGTGACAGATGCAGAGTCACTGAGCCCTTGGGGCTTATCTGAGAGCCCAGTCCCTCTGGTCTCTTGGGAATCTCGCTCTTGAGATGCCATGTCCCCATGCCACCTTTCCTGTGAAGAAGAGGAGCCCAGTAAAGGGAGGGGGACAGTGTCCTTCTGCTGAAGGAGACTGGCTGCAAGACCTACCTTCCAGCTGCCTACCTGTCTGTGCTGACCAGAGACAACCAGTTATCCTGGGTTGCATCCAGGGAGCAGGAAGTGTCTTCAAGAGGCTTTGCACTGCATGTAGTGCTCTTAATTTCAAAGGATGCTCATCTCTGGCATCTCCAGATGGAGATGGAGACAATGGGTTAGTACAGGGTCATCATGAGGGACACACCTCCAACATCTGGAAATGGGGTGGTGAGGTGATACAGGGCCCCTACAGGACATGTCTCCAGTCTGGCATCATCAGGCTACAGAGCACTGCATTTAATCATGGCAGCCTGAATGCTCAGGAGGATGGCATCCACCAGGCTCTCAACCTGCCCCATGGAGCCTTCTTTCTCACCCATCGTGGTGGACAGTGTGTACCTGATTTTGGTAGTTTTGGCACAGGAGTTACGGCAGTTCTCATGGGTATCTGATCCTGTCAGGATCCACACTGGGTGTATGGAAAATGCCATAGCATCTGCAGATTAGAGATAACAAGACCTCCAGCCCGTAGAGGGATGGGGCAAGCTCTCAGTGCCCTTCAGGGCCAATAGTCAGCCTGTGACCAGATTTTAACAGGAGCACTTGTTGTGTTGTCACTGCAAGGGTTGTGCTCATCCAAAGCATTTGTCCAGGGTGTCCCTACAGATGTCCTCTTGTGCCCCACACTGGGCTGGGGCAAGATCTTGGTGACCATGAACGCCCTATATGTCTGTGTCCTCCCTACACATGACCAGGTGAGCATGGCTTCATCAGAAACTCCCTCTGAATCTCCACCCCCATTTAACCACACTGGTGGGTCTGGTTCATGGTGCTGGGCTGCCTTGGCTGCTCCCCTATGCCAACACAAGAGCTGACAATTAGTCTCTATCTTCATTAGGCTTCACTCACACCACCAGCTGACGGCTTGTCTTCAGCAGCACAGCTCCAGAGATACTTCTCACCTTCCTCCAAGGGCCAAAGCAAGCTCTTAGAGACTTCAGGAGCCAACCAGTGGTGTCTATCTCTTGTTCTATCACTCCCACCAGCCCTTCAATGTCCTTCCAGCAGTGGAACAAACCAGGATGATGTTTTGCCCATTCCCTCGAAGAGCAGACGGGGTCCTGGGTATAGTTCTGCTCCCTTACCAAAAACTGATCCAACTCCTTCCCACCAGCCACCCCCCTTCTTCTCTGTCTGCTCATCGCCTTAATCACCCTCTGAACAATCTCAGAAGAAACCAGTAATGTGGGAATGGCAGATAGGGAACAGAGCATGAATATTAATTAGCAACGAATTCCAAACAGAGGACTTTAATTGCATTAGAGCTCAAGCTTGGAGGCAGTGACTTACTTCCTGCTGCAAATCTGTTGACAGGTCATTTGCCACAGTGGTGTCATTGCTCCTTAATGAATGAATATATACGTTTTGAGTCCTGGAGTATGGGAAGAAATAGGGTCTTGCTTCCAAAAATATAAGAAGCCACAGCACCAGTGAGAGGCCTTTGCTCATTGAGAAGATTTAGGAAAATAAGTATTAGTATAATTACCTGGTAATAATCTTCCCATCCTGGGAGTCAGGAGCTCTGCTCGTGGTGCTGGGAATCTCCAGTGGGTGAGCCAGACCTGACACTTTGTTATTTGTGGTCTGGTCACTGGGGGGAGACCAAGAACTGCAGCACCTTCACAGGGGAGCCGGTCAGTACTGGGGTCCCTGCCATGCTGGGTGCGTACCATGTGCCTGGACCACTGCCCACCTCAGATGTAGGCAGATGAGGATTTGCCTTGCTGCAACATTTTGCCGGCTCCTGTGGTGGCCTCATGGTATGATGGGGACGTGATCAAACCTCCAGATTGTTGGTGGTGCTTTGTTGGCTTGGCAGGAGAAATCAGTGCTGCAAGGGCAGAGGGTTAGCCAAAACCACCATCTAGCCAGGAGCCCCTCTCAGCCCATGGGCTGCAGCAAGTGGAAAAGCCCTGGGGAGTCCTTATAACTCCCTTCCAGTACTTAAAGGGGGGGCTACAGGAAAGGTGTAAGGGACCCTTCATCAGGCAGTGTAGGGATGCAACAAGGTGTCATGATTTTAAATTAAAAGTGAGTAGATTTAGTTATTAGGAAGAAATTCTTCACTGTGGGTGGTGAGACACTGGAACAGGTTGCCCAGAGAAGCTGTGGATGTCCCATACTTGGAAGTGTTCAAGGCCAGGCTGGATGGAGCTTTGAGCAACCTGGTCTATGGGAGGTGTCCCTGCCCATGGCAGGGGGGTTTAGACTAGATGATCTTTCAGGTCCCTTCCAGCCCAGACCATTGTACGGTTCTATGATATTCCCCAGCATGGTTTAACCACCTTCCCCAACAACAAGGCAGCCAGTGCAGGGGACCTTCTGTGCCAGCAAAAGCATCTTTTTGTTTTAATCCCTCAAACTGGCATGGGATAGCAATGCTGCCAAATGGCCCCTTATGGGGACAACTTCATCTATGCTAAGGAAATTATTGGATGTGTTTGGCCTGATGTTTTCTGTACTGTTAACCAGGTTGAACTAAGAGGGTCACATGAGTGCCAGTAGTCTTACAGCTCAGCAAAATGAAGTTTTAGCTTTATCCTCCTTCATCTCAACTGCCTCTAATTTGTAGAGCAGTATGTTCCTTCAAAGTCCCCTGCAGTGATGCTGGAGAGCTGTGGTCTGGTCTAGGGGCAGCACTCAGCCACAGACTGCTCCTGTGAGTCCACTGGGCCATGGGTGATGCTCCAGAAACTGCTGCATCCTTGGAGCTCCCCCAGTTTGGCCCAGTGTCCCTGTCCCTGTGGGTGGTGAGCGGTGTGGGACACAGCGTGTTTCCAGACTCTCCAGGGCCTGAGTGAAGGCATGGAGGTAAAGAACCACTCTGGGTGATGCTGATGAAGATAGTGTTGAGCATAGTGGTGTGGGCTGCAGGAAGGAGATGATGTGGGTGTCTCCACTGGGTGGCCCCACTGCGTGGGCACACTGAGCTGCAAGGGACTCTTGATCAGCAGGTTCAGCTTGATTAGGTCCTTCTAGATGATATCCTGTCCCTGATATCAACAGCACCACTCAGCTTGGTGTCAACTGCAAATTTGCTGATGGTGCACTCGATCCCGCTGTCTATGTCACTGATAAAAATGTTAAACAAGACAGGTCCCAGAACGGACCCCCGAGGGACACCACTTGTCACTGATCTCCATCTGGACTTTAAGCCACTGGCCACTGTCCTCTGGATGCAGCCATCCAGACAATTCCTTATCTACTGAACAGTCCACCCCTCAAATCCGTATCTCTCCAACTTGGAGAGTAGGATGTTGTGGGGGACAGTGTCAGAAGCCTTGCAGATGTCCAGATAGATCACATCCACAGGTTGTCCCTTGTCCACTAATGCATTCACTCTATCGTAGAGAGCCACTAGATTTGTCAGGCAGGATTTCCCCTTAGTGAAGCCGTGCTGGCTGTCTTTGATCACCTCCCTGTCCTCCATGTGCCTTATCAGACCTTCTAGGAGAATCTGCTCCATGATATTCCCAGGCACAGAGGTGAGGCTGCCAGGTCCACAGTTCCCAGGGTCCTCCTTTCACCCTTTTTGAATATAGGTGTAACATGCCCCTTCTTCCAATCACTAGTGACTTCACCTGACTGACAGGACTTTTCAAATATTGCTGAGTGGCTTGGTGAATACATCTGCCAGTTCTCTCAGAACTCTGGAGTGCACCTCATCATGTTCCATAGACTTATGAATGTTCAGGTTCCTCAGGAGGTCACAAACCTGATTTTTCACATACAGTGGGAGTGACTTTATCACCTTGATTCCTGCCTTGTAGTTTTTTTACTTGGGAGGTATTGGGAAAGAGGTTGCTAGTGAAGACTGAGGAAAAGGAGTCATTGAGAACCTCAGCCTTCTCTTCATCTGTTGCTACTAGCTCCCTGTTCTTGTTCTTCATGCCCATGCCTTGCCCTTCTCTGCTCAACAGCTGTGGTGAGTGTGTTTTGGACTGACGTGGTCTTGAGGTGACACCAGGGTCAGGTGTGACACAAACATTTCAGAAGCAAAGGTGACAAACTTCCTTAGAAGATGTCTCTGTGCTTTGAGGTGAGCCATGACTACAGAACCTTTACTAAAGGGACATTGAAGGCTAAGGGCTCAGGATCTTGAAGCCAAAGATTCTTATGTGAGCTTCAGATAGCTGGCACAGAAAGCACAATGTGGCAGGACACTTAACAGTGCTAGTCCTCCAGCAAATGGAGGTACCCACTCAGGTTGCAAAGGCTGGAGGGAAACAACGCTCTTGGTGAATCCAGCTCAAACTACTTTCGTAGACTCACAGGTACCACCACTGGAGTGAGTGTTCATATGCCTGGGGGGGCACACCTGGGGCTGCTATCACCTTCAACAATGCAGGTGCAAAACCAGCCTGATTACAGAATCACACTGGCAATGTCCAGCAGCCAAACTGCAAAGCAACTGGAAACTTGCTGGAAGATGGGTGGTGCCAGTTCACCTCTTGTTCTCCTTCCTGGTCCAATTAAAACAAGGAGGTGTCTTTTCTCCAGCCTGGGATAGCCACTTTTTCCTCTTTCATGAGAAGAGCGTGTGTGTGTGTGCTCATCCTTTTTTCCATCTTTTCACCAATACTCTAACCTACATGAGGTGGGACATGAGTGAACCAGGTGGTGCAGATCTGTGGCAGACATAAGCTGGAGGCTGCGAGCTGCTGTGGAGCTGGCATGTGGTTTCCACTCCCTCACTTCCCTGACTGTGGCTCTCCCAGTGAGTCTGGTTTATTTATCTCTTCTAAAAATGAGTAGGGAGAGCAGAGGTGTTTCTTTGTTGTGATGAATTTGTCCAGAGCCCAAACACCTAAAACCCTGCTATCCAGCTTTTAAGAGCCAAGTCTAACTCATTCACACTTCTTTTTATTCCTCGCTGCCAAATTATGAAGCAGATTCTCCCTGCTGGCCCAGGAGCAGCATAGAGGATGTCACAATGACAGCGTGTTTTGGACCAGCAATCAGGAGGCATGTCTAATTTACAGTGCTGACCAGCACCAAGAATCCTGCTCTACCTTGAGGACAGAGGCAGAAATGTTATTAACTGTAGCCCCTTTGCCTCCCCCTAACCCAAAGTGCTTGTTTGGTCCTGCTCCCTTTCTTTCTGCAGCAGCTGTTACCTGGCTTAGGTCAGGTGGCAAGATGTTAAAATGGGAGTTTGAGATGCTGCTGAGCTTTGCACCTGCAAAGCCGCTGCACTGGAGTGGCACAAACCCTTTCTCCCCTTCCCTTGTCCTTCAGATTCCTGTGTCAGATTAAACTTTCTCTCTGTGTCTTAGTGACTGGCTCTAGCAAGTGGCTTTTCTGCTGGGGCGACACATGGGAAGCATGTATAAACACGAGAGGCAGAGCGAAGGCTGTTCAGAGATGGTGAGATGTGTTTGTACAAATTATAGCTCCGACACCGCTAAAAGGAATATTGTGCTCAAACAGGGAAAAGATGCTATTGTGGAGTGGCTCAACCAAGAGGGTCTAACAAGCAGATGTTGGCGTGGGCATGGGGATGGTGAAAATGCAGACAGGTCATGTAATTGTTCCACCTGGATTTACTGCCAGAGCTGTCACGAGTGTGGTGCTCTCCTGGAGCTCCCGACAGCAGACCTTGGCTCTTGCTGGGGTTGGATTTTGGAAGCCTGAGCTGGTCCCTGCTGTGTTTGTCTTAATATGCTCCTCCTGCAGAGCTCATGTCCTCCTCCAGGACCCTGTTTCTGCTGATGGCACAGAAGCCATGCAGCATTGTGCCTCTCCCATCTCTTCTCTTTGGCAGATGCTTCCCACCCAGCTGGGGTATGGAGATGCACTTGAACAATCTGGATTTAATGGGGCTGAAACTCCCCAATGACAGCAGCAGAAAGAAAGTGACAGGATGGTTTTCCTTTCTCCTCCTGCTTTTTCATGTGTGCTTTTTCTCTGTGGCTGCTGGAAGAGCTACATTACGTAAAGTCCTTTCCTTTTGTGAGCAGTTAGAATAATTTTCACTGAGACCCCATCTGGCAAAGGTCATGCTCTGTTCTCTAGTTGGTCTTAATTTAGCACCTGCAAGTTCTTGGTGAAGTGCAAAGCTCCAGGGTGCAGAAAGACCCCTGGAAGCTGTTATATAGGGAACATCTTCCCTACACAGAGATGTGAGTGTGCTGACAATCACCTTCATTGTCCTCACTTCACAACTGGAAGTAAACGGGTTTTACGGGAGGCTTGCAAGAGCCTTTCAGACCACAGCTCTGCTGCAGCTCAAGGCTCCAGAGTAATATTCAAGGCTGCTCCAAAATAGCTTCATCTGATGGTGATGCAACAAGCCAGCTTCAAAGTGCCTTAGTTGATGCCCCAAGCAGTGCCTGGCTAGTTGACTTCTACCATCCCTGCTGCCATGGGGGGTGCCACCTGCTGTCTGTAGGCTGTGTGGCACAGAGTAAAGGTGAGGAGGCAGGTGAGAGGCAAGAGGACGATGGAGAAGACATATTCTTGGCTGGATGTTCTTTGCTCTTTATTTAAAGTTCATTCTTTGTCTCTGTTGCCAAAGGAGTTGAGGTCGTGTACAAGGCTCATTGTATTCTTGAGGTGGGTAGAGCCGAAATCAGTAGAAGGGTTTGGAGAAGCTGTTGTCACCCTATTCATGGGGCTGAGCAGCACAAGGAAACCTTACTACGTGTCATAGGGTGGGGGAAGCCCAGACTTCCTATCAGACCTCAGAGAATCCAAGTGAGAGAGCCAGCAGGATTCCCTGGTCATCTCTTGTCCCTTATGAGATGTGGCCAGCTGAAGGGCACAAACACATGAAAGACGAGGCTTCAGAGGTTTCACTGCTGGATTTTCAGTCTGTAACTGTGGGCTCCTGCCGGCGCTGGCACCAGCGGCGACCTCACACCAGGGCTTATCTCCAGACCTACCAGAAGCAGGAAACTCAGCGAGTTCCCAAGCAAACCTCTGGTGCGGGAGGCCAGCGTCTGTGACCTCCGGGGGTCCTGCACATTTGAACAGGCTTCTAATCTGCTTGGGAAAAGCAGGCGGACTCAGGAGGGAGAGGAGGGAGGGCTGGGGCTGTTCCCTGAGCAGGGTCGGCTGTCGCTTGTGGCTTTGATTGCTGAGGCTTGCTGTCTTTTGGGCTCGCGGGATTTGGCTGCCTGACCATGAACAAAAAAGCTGGCTTCTCCCAGAGCCTTTATTCCCATGTCGAGATCACTGGTGGAGGACTGGAGGGAGAGGAAGGCTTTTGTTGATGGCTTTTGACAGGCGTGGGGAAAAGCATGGCTTGGCCTCTGCTCCAGCTAAAATGCTGCTTTTCACCTTGCCTTGGAGTGGGCTGTGCTTGTGCTGCAAACCCCGCTCCTGTGTTGGGGTCACTCCACAGCCCCAGCTCAGCATCTTGCTTTGATGGGGCTCCCCTCTTCCCTCTGCCTCCTTCCAGAGGCTCCTGGCCAGGGGCTTGACATGACCCCAGCAATGACAGCTGCCTGAATCAGCTGCCTGCTTCAGTCACCCCCTCCCCAGAATAATCCTGACTGCAGACACCTGCAGCCCAGGGAGTGCAATGAGTAGAAAGGACAATACATGGGGAAGGGACAGGGAATATCCAGCCAAATCTACCCTCTGCCATCACTTTGTTCTCCTGCCTCCCATCCAGCATCCTTTCTCTTACTCCTGACCATCAACAGATTTGAACTGCAGCTGGACCCTGCCTGGGATGAACATCTCCATCTGGATGCTGCATTCAGGGATCCCTGGAAGATGCAGGGCAATTTCGTTCCTCAGCCAAAGTATCCTGGCACTGAGCTGGGACCTATAGCATGCCCACCCTGCTTCTGCAAGAGACAGAAAACATGCTAAGGGTGTACTGCCACCACTCTACCACCTCCAAGTCTTATGCCCAGGGCCAGTCTTGATATTGCACACAGCAAAATCATCGCATTGGTCAAGTTAATTTGCCCTTTTTTGGAAAAACAAAGAAAAACTACCCAAATGACAGGGATCTGTAGCCTGCAGTGATGCTAGGATGGGAACAGCATCACATCATCTCAGCTCCCCAGACAATGACCCAGCCTGATGAGGTGGCCCCATGGTCCTGCCCTCCTCATCCTCACCAGCCTCCTCCAGGCCCCACCTTGGGTTTGGCTGTGTATGGATTGAGAACATACTTGGAGCCAGCGCAGGGTAATGATTCATGTGCTCAGCTGCCTGCTCCAATGGTTCCTTAAATCCAACCAGGCTCAGACATGGGCAGTCAGGGCAGCAGAAGCTGGGGTCTTGGCATGATAGGGAGCTTTCCTCTGCTTTCACCCACCTCCCCTCCAAAAAGGGGACTTCTTGTTGGGCTTTCAGTCCTCCTTTGGAGCTCCTGCCACATACCAGACCAAGAGCCAGCGGAACTATGAGCTTGCTGGTGTCGTTTTGTCAAACTCAGCCGAGGCCAGAGCCTATATATAGAGGCCTCGCTTGGGTGCATTTTTGGAGGATTTTGTTGCTCCAATGCTGGATTCATCCCAGCCAGGCTGTCCCCAAGGAGGCAGCGCTGCCAAACCTCTCAGATGGCAGCACACGCTTCTGAGGGTCTCGTGGTCTTGCTTCTTTGGAGTACTTGATCTGATGACTGAGTAGGGCAGGGTGTTGTGTGGCAAGATGATTAATAACCTCTTAATAAGGTCACTGCCATTCAAAATTAACCATCCCGTGGGATCTTCTCTTATCAGGCCCTGGTAGACAGGGCTATCGGGAGCTCAGTTCATTCCTGAATGAATACGCACTCTAAGCAACGCTTGCTGGCGTTGGCCCCAGGACAACACTCTTGATGGGCCACCTCAGCAGTGCCAAGCACTGCTCTGGGTTATCTCCATATCCTCACCACCAATGGACAGGCACAGGAGCATTCAGAGTAGGCAGGAGAGCTGCAGACCTCATCTTTCTACCTCCATGTGAGCGATGGGTGTTGGTGTTGTGCTTGGATATGGTTATGGTTCACACCCCAAAAGTCCTTGAGAGCTGCTTGTGCTCCTTTGCATGAGCCATTCCTGCTCTTCCTGGCCTTGTTCTCCCTCTGCATATGCTCCCTACCCCTCCACACATGTCCAGCGCAGCCTCACCATGTCCTTACCTCTCTGTGTGCTTACACCTACCTTTCTCCTTCCGAGGGTGCTGGTGAAGCACTTTACTCATTCCTCCTAACCCTCAGTTTTTTCTAGCATTTTTTTTTTTTGTATCTCCCCCCACTACAGCACCACAACTCCCACCTCCTCCTATCACCCTCCCACCCTGAGTAGACAAAAACCTCCAACCCCATGCAGCCAGCTCCTGCTGTTTGTTCTTAAATCCCTTCCCTCCTGCCTCGCTGGTTTGAAAGCCTGTACCCTGGAAGGGGCCTCCCAGCTTTCCCTGCCAACCTTGCTTCAGACTGACCGCCACAGATAGTGTTTGGGAGTGAAAAAAAAAATCTATAAAATAACAATAAGAGAAAAAAAAAACCTCTTCTTGATGAATTTCCTTGCTGAAATTTTCCTAGTCTCCTGCGCCATGTGCTGGTGCAGTGGCATCTTGGGAGGCAAGAAGAAACTTTGGGGGCTGGTTTTCTCACCTCTATGCTTTGAGCAGCTCTCCCCTGGCAGCGCACTGGGTCCATACCCTCTGGCAGGGTGGAGGGTGAGATGCGTTTCCCACTGATGCCCACTCTCTTGGTTCATCAATGGTAGGCATTTTTGGCTTTTGGATTTTTCTCTTTCCCTCTCACACCGATAAAGCACCTCCAGCCCACCTTTCTGCAAACAGATGAGGTCGTTTGGAAGGGAAATAAAAAAAAAGAGAGAAGCAGCAGCAAAATCTCTGGTTGAGGCAGGACACCGTGTCTTTGAGCCCAAGACCACCTCTCCTCTAGCTGGGGGAGGGCTGAGAGGGATGTCCCCTACATTCACTTTCCTTTCCTCCTCCCTAGGTGATGGAGATGATGGAGGTGAGGTGGGCAGGCAGATATCACACCCTGAGCTGCAACAGGAGAAATGACAGGCATGTTTCAACTTAGAAAGAAANGGGTTTATTAGATTGGACATAATAATCTTTAAATAAGGCAGCCCCCCCGCTTCCACACCCCTCCTTGGGGGGAAAGGGGGGGAGCGGAGCGCCTCGGGGNAAGTGCCGGTCTGCCAAGCTGGGCAGCCCAAGCTACGACCAGGGCAGGTGCTGCTGGTGCTGTCCCATAGCCCCAAGAGCGGGGAGAGGATGCGAAGGGGACCCACCACCTTCCGG
>VWZY01002903.1:259669-273303 GCA_013399075.1 Chloroceryle aenea
CTACCCCCTCGCCCACCAAGCCAAGAATACGCTAAGGCTGGCTGGGTGGTCGGGTCCATTAAAGGGTGGTGAATGGAGTTAAGTCGAATTGGTGGCTGGGCAAGTGGGTTCCCCAGGGCTTAGTAATGGGGCCATTTCTGTTTTTAATATCATCTGGATGAGGCAATCAAGGACAGCCCTGGCAAATGTGCAGATGACACCAAGTTGTGTGGGAATGTTGATCTGCGGGGCGTCAGGAGGCTCCACGGAGGGGTCTGGACAGGCTGGATCAATGGGCTGAGGCCAATGGGATAACGTTCATCAAGGCCAAGTGGCAGAACCAGCACTTGGGTCACAACAACCCCAGGCAATGCTCCAGGCTTGGGGCAGAGTGGCTGGAAACTACCCTGTGGAAAAGGACCCGGGAATGTTGGTCAACACCTGGCTGAATATGAACCAGCATGGACCCAGGTGGCCAAGAAGGCCACCAGAATCCTGCCTTGGATCAGCACTAGTATGGCCAGCAGGACTAGAACAGGTATCATCCCCCTGGACTCAGCACTGAAGAGGCCACACTTTCAATTTTGGGTTCCTCACTCCAAGAAGGACATTCTGGGGCTGGAGAGTGTCCAGAGAAGGTCAACAAAGCTGGTAATGGGTCTAGAGCATAAGTCTTATGAGGAGTGGCTGAGGGACCTGGGGTTGTTCAGGCTGGAGAAAGGGAGGCTCAGGGAAGACATTTTCACTCTTGACAACTCCTTGAAAGAAGGTTGAGACCAGGTGGGTCGGTCTCTTCTCCCAGAGAACAGGAACTAGGCCAAGAGGAAATGGCCTCATGTTGTTCCAGGGGAGGTTTAGGCTGGACATTAGGAAAAATGTCTTGACTGAAAGAATTGTGAAGTCCTGTCCCATGCTGCCCAGGGCAGTGGTAGATTCCCCATCTGAAGGAGTTTCAAAGCCATGCAGATGTGGTACTGAGGGCCATGGTTTAGTGGTGACCTGGCAGTGATGGGTAAATGGTTTGACTTCATGATCTTAAAGGTCTTTTCTGACTGAAATGATTCTGTGATTCTATAAAGAGGCAGGTAATGGAGAGCCTGGGGAAACCAAGGGGACTGGCACACAAGCATGGAGCAGATGTCACCTCCTGCATCAGTGCTTCATGCAGCTGTGCCTGGATGCGTGTTTGTGGCAGGGCACAAGCACAGCGGGGCAGCACAGTGATGCTGAGCAGCACAGTGATGCTGAGCAGGGCTGTGAATGGGTGACGGCACCAATATGGGATGGCTGGGGGACAGCTTTTGTGTGATGTCTGGGGTCTTCACAGTGTTTCTGTGTTTCTGTGCTGGTTGGGGAAACCCTCTCTCTGTCTAAACTCTCCCTCAACTTGTGATTGCTCCGCTGAATCTCCCCCTGCTTTGCTCACCACCTGTCCCCTTTCATTAATTTCTCTCTCGTGTAGGGGCAATAGCCTCATCTTTGCTGCCAAAAAGGTAGGCAGGGCAGACTAGAGGAAGGGTGGCAGAGGTGAAAAGCAGCACTTTACAAGGGTTCTCTCCAGTGCTCACCTCCCTGTCTGTCTTCCCACTAGGGCCGTTGATGCCTCCGGCTTGGGAGGCACAGAGCACAGTACCCAACCATCACATCAGCAGCACAGCTGCTTGGAGATCTGGCCTGCAGGTGTTGAACTTTACTTTTCCCGTCTAACCAGCAGCGTTGTTTTTTAAAATATTTTCTTTCTTTTTTTTTTTTTTTTTCTTTTTTAATTTCCTTGCAGAGGGTGGGACAGTTGTTGCGCTGAAAGCGCCGCCCATGAGCACTGGCACTCATTATGGCAATATCCCCCTGCCTCTGGGATCCAGGCTGAGTCAGGAACCTCTGGCTGTCTGAGTCACTGTCTTCTTCCACCATCTCCCTGCATATTGGATCATAGGGCTGGATGTGGGTGGCAAAGGGGGACAGGCCAGTGTCACTGGCATTAGGTGTGTGCAGGCAGCTGGCCACCATTCAGCAAGTGCTTAGTATGTCTCTGATCTTCTGATTCTGCTCTGTCTATAGAGAGGGGACTAAGCCATGAAGTGGTCCAAAGCTGTGGACCGAGCTGGAGATGCTCCAGGAGTCTGTGTTTGAGGGAAGGTGGGAGGAAAGCAGGGCAGAGCTGAGCATCTCCCAGCATCATTGCCTGGGAAATAAGGCCAGGCTGAGCAGCTCTGGTCAAAGCAAGCTGTGCTCTGTGCTGGTGTGACTGCTGCCTGGATTGAAGGCTCAGGAGTTGGAGCTTTGCTCCTGTAGATGTCACATTTTGCCTTATGACCACCCTGGATGGGGCTTTTCATCCCTCTTAGCCTCTCTTGTGTGGGGGGATTTCTGCTGGGATTATATAACTCTTCCACATCCTTCTCATTTCGGGCAGCAGATCAGAGTCTTTTCATGTGATGCCCTTTCTTTTTCCCTAATTTTTTGTCTCCCCTTCATCCAGACCTGCTTTGCTTCTGGTAAACCCCAAGGATTTCCCTTTGTTCCAGGCTGAGGTTTGCTTTTGCTCAGATTAAAGCTGGTTTTGTTGTGTCAGAAGAACTCTCACCAGAGGCAGTCTCAGACTGCTTCTGTGTCTAAGTACAGGTATCCTCCTCAGGTCCCTGAACTGCGCATCACTGCATACCCCAAGGGGTGACCACCCTTTCAGGCCAGCAGCTCTCACAGTACAGCTCAGGACTCCTGACCTGTGTCAGACCCTTCAGAGCTTCAGCAGCTAATTTCCTCATAGCATCTGAGTCTCAAAGCATGGCTGAACTATTCCTTGTGCTGCAAATCTCCTAGCTCCAGCAGGAGAAGATGCTGCTTTGAGTGTGGTACTTACAAAGTATCAGAGTTCATGTCTTTGGAGGCTTTTTCTCCATCAGACACCTTTCCTGGCAGACACTTCTATTTTTTCTTTTTTTTTTTTCCAACAATTCTTGTTTTAAACCCCAGAGTTATCACCTTAAGCACCGATGAACATCACAAACCAGGGTAATCTCCTTTCCCACCTAATGGAGTGAAGGTGGCTCTGCACCAGAGTTGTCATCTTTGGGCATGTCTAGGAAGCACCAGCTGATGCTGTATTGGCTATCCAGCCCCTGTTGTAGGGCTGGCCTTGGCCTTACTCACATTCATTTGATGAAGTCTCCAAACCCACCTCCAAACTCCAGGTTTTAAGCTTGCTTAAGGTTCTTTTGGGCAGTTTTGAACTCATCAGGAACTTTCAAGCTTGGCTTCAGTGTGGGTTTGTGAGGATCATAGAATCATAGAATGTCAAGGGTTGGGAGAGACCTCTAGAGATCATCAAGTCCAACCTTCCTGCCAAAGAAGGATCACCTAGGGTATGTTGCACAGGAACACATCCAGACAGGTTTTGAAAGTCTCTAGAGAAGGTGACTCCCCAGCCTCTCTGAGCAGCCTGCTCCAGTGCTCTGTCACCCTCACAGTAAAGAAGTTCCTCCTCATGTTGAGGTGGAACCTTCTATGCTCAAGTTTATACCCATTGTATAACCCCATTGATGCTGTTTGTCTTGATTTTTCCTTAGTGTTGAATCAAATTTGGGGGACTCTAAATGACTTCAAGGTAAAATGCATGAATTTTACTGAGAGAGGAGGTATCAAGCTCTGTTTCCTCAATGGCAGAGAGGACCAAATACTAGAAGATGGCTTTTGAGCATGGAGGTCTAAGCACCTTTCAGCCAGCACCCAGAACAAAAGTACTCTTCAGCTTTGCCTTCTCATGTTTTCAAGGCTCCTTTGCCTGCCTCTGCTTTTTGGCTTCTCCTCATCTCAGCTTCCCCTGATCTTTCTGCTTCCCTTTCACAATCCACCAGAAAACAGGAGTTGGCCAAAGCCCATCCGCCCACAGAGGCTTTGTCCGTGGCTGCCTTTGTAGTGAGCGGTGGCAGGGATTCGTGCCAGGGGTGGTTATAACCGTGGGATGGCCAAGCAGCCACCACCCATCTTGTCCTCAGTGAAAGAGATGGATGGAGGGAGGGGTGCTGCTTCCTGGGGTGCAGTGGGGCTTGATGTGACCTTTGCCAGCTACATTTATGAGGACTGGCGGGGAAGACGTGGGTTCGTGGTAATTTGGCTTCAGTCACATCCCCTGGATGAAAGCCAGGAGGTTCTGCTCCTCCTGGAGCTCCTGCTCCTCTACACCTCTGCCTCTCTTCACTGGCCTCTTTGCAATCCTGGGGCCAGGTACAGTTTCCCCAGAGTGTCACACTTAGCTTCCCGAGGGACAGACAAGGCAGTGGGACAGGGCAGGAAGGCCTTGTTTTGGCCTATGATGCCCACCAAGATGGGCAGGCAGTGTGTGCAATGAGAAAGGCATGGTGAGGGGTAGGGGAACCCATGCAGTGTGGGAAGGCAGACAGGAGCATAAGAAATACTGCAGCAGGAATATTAAAAGAGTCTCCAGGTGCAGCAGCAGGTTTCAACATCATTGGAACACCGTTGCATCTGGAAGCAAGTTGTTGGGGTGATGAATGGGAGAGTGGGGGGCTCCCAGAAGATGCCACTGGTGGGGCTCAAAGACTGCCTTCATGCTTGCTTGCCCCAGCTGATGACCTGCATGAAAGTCCTGGCTGTGGTGGTTTAGGATCCCAGAAGCATTAATTTCAAGCTGTGTGTCCTTTTCCCCTTGCTGGGACTTAGGTGCCTTATGGCCATTGATTCCCAAGGGTTTTCAGTGCCTGCAAGCTCCTGGTTCTCCACTGTGGTCACTCAGCAGTACCAGTTTTGAGGAAAGCTGGCAAAGCTCCAGGTTTTGCCTGGCCTAAAATGCAGGCTTGAACAAGCTTGGGCGCAGAGGGAGGGGCTGAGCCCAAAGCTGTTCCTGGGGATGGATTTATGTTCAGGAGACCTTGGGGCTGAGGAGTGCACCCTCCCAGCTGTAGGCAGCTTGTGCCTCCCCAGCTCTCACCCGCCTGCACTGGATACATGACTGGGAGGAAAACTGGATCATAAAGGAGAGCTGTAAATCTGCCTGGAAGTTGTTGGGGAAGCAGTCCCCGGGGGAGACTGTTTTGCTTTGGGTTGCTGTGCTCTAATTCTTAAAAGCTTTGGCCTGCAGATAAAAAGCTTAGCCTCTAATCCCATCCCTCAGGAGTGCTCCTATGGAGAGCAGCTCCAAAACACCTCGCTCTTCGGCCTCTCCTCCCATCCATGCTCTTCCTCCCCTCTCCATTCTGTCTCTCCGGCTCTGCCATCCCTCCTACACGCTCAGCCAAATTATTTTGGATGGGGACTGTGGTGTCCCCTTGATGCAGCACCCATTGCCCANCCCCCCATGGCCCAGCCGCTGGCCACCTTCATTTGCCTGTGCAGTGGCAGCAGGAGCCTCTCCACAGCCCTGCTAAGAGCTGTCCAAGAACTGTCCCACCACTGAGGACCCATCTCATGCTCTGAGGGAGGAGTGGTGATGCTCTCCAGTCCTCACCATCTCTATCTCTCTCTCCATCCCTGTCCCCATCCCTGCTGCAGGCATCTTTGACAACTGCTCGCACACAGCCAGCGATAAGGGCTGGGCACTGGGCATCCAGGCCCTGCAGCTTGGTGGCAAGAAGGATGCCCGCTTCTTCTTCTCCCTCCGCACGGACCGGGCGGCCACCGCCACTGAGGTGACCTCCTACCACCGCTACCGCCCCGAGGCATGGACCCACCTGGCTGCCAGCTATGATGGGCAGTGGATGGCCCTCTATGTGGACGGGGCACGGGTCGCCCGTGCTGGGGGGCAGGGGGGGCCCCTGCACAGCGCCTTCATGGCCTCCTGCCGCACGCTGCTGCTGGGGGGGGATGCCTGGGGGACCTCACATTCTTTCCGGGGACACCTGGCTGGTCTGGCCCTGTGGCGGGGAGCCCTGTTCCAACCCTATCTCCAGCGTCCCTTCCTAGAGGAGGTNGGCTGGGGGGATGGCAGGCCTGGCTCTGACCTCTGGCTTCGACATCCCTGAGGACCGCTGGGCACCTTTTCGGGAGGCAGCCTTCCCCCAGCAGCGGGTGCTGCTGTCCCCATCATTCCCTGTTCTGCGACCACTGGGACCTCCTGCCTGTGGGCAGACCACCTGCGATAACGTGGAGTTGGTCTCCCACTACAACCAGCACTGGCCGCTACGGAGCAGGAAGGTGGTGCGATACCGGGTGGTGAACCTGGCAGAAGACAACGGTGGGCGGCCAACGGTCAGCCGGGAGCAGGTTTGGCGGCAACACTGGGCGCTGAATGAAGCTTTCCAACCTTACAACATCTCCTGGCAGCTCAGCTTGCTGGAGGTACGCAACTCCTCCCTGCGCCGCCGCACCGTCCTGCTGGGCTGCGAGCCCAGCAAGGTGGGCAACGAGCGCTGCGACCCTGAGTGCGAGCATCCCCTGACTGGCTACGATGGCGGGGACTGTCGCCGGCTCGGCCGCTGCTTCTCCTGGAAGCGCCGTGACGGTATCTGCCACATGGAGTGCAACAACATGTTGGACGACTTTGATGATGGCGACTGCTGCGACCCACAAGCCACCGATGTGGCCAGGACCTGCTTTGACCCTGATTCGCCCCACCGGTAGGTGCAGGGATTATGTGGGGGGTGGCATGTTGAGGGTTGGGGTGCCCCCTCTCCCTGACACCCACTCTGCACCTGGATGTTGCTCCTGATCTGCTGCTTTCCAGTGTGGGAGGTTGGAGGGGTGTTTTCCCATGGCATGGATGTGCTGTGTCACCAAGGACAAGTAAATCCTACAGTGCAGGATGACACTGAGTCCTGCACCTCTGTAACACTCTGATCTGGTTTTCCCTCACAAAATGAGCAGGGAGTTATGAAGAATAGGCCTGCCAAGAGGATTCCCAGTACAGAGTGACATATCAGTGGGACCACAGGCATCCCTGGGGTGGGCAGAGCAGTCCCGTGCAAAGGGCACTGCTTCCCCTGACACCCCTGTACAGGATGCAGCAGGGCAATTGCTGCCCTTCCCCACCTTCCCTGGGTGTCTCTAAAAAACTGCTTTCTTAATTTGTATGCAAAATGTTCTCACCTGAGTGCTGGGCTGGGCAGAAAGAGGTGATGCTGTGAGGTGTGAGTGGCAGGATTTGGTATGGTGTGGGTTGGTGTACATCAGTCTTCCTGAATCTTACCCTGGGGGATGATGCCCATGGGGAGATGCCCTTAACTGGACATGGGCAGGGGCTGATCAAACCCTGCACTTCAAGTCCAGCCACATTGCTCCATGGAGCATCAATGCACAGTGTTGGATGACCTGTGTTTTCCTAGGGGCCCTTTGGTAGCAGCAGCTGGGGGAAGATGGACATGAGGACCCCCACTGCATGATGGGGGACCCTGCAATGACAGAGACAGTGGCCTCGGTGTGGTTGGTGACTTGTGCACACCCATCCTTCTCCCCGGAGCCTCTGAAGTGCCAGAAGCCTCACTGATGGCTTCCAGTGCTCAGGGCTCTGCCAAATGTGTTTTCTGGACAGAGATGGGGAAGGGAAAAAAAAAAAATCCTGACTTTTCCTTTTTATTTTAAAGCTGTTTCTGTCTTGGTGTTAGAAAAAAATAGCTTATTCCCTGCTGCCAGATCCTGGCAATGGGCAGAGGTGGCCACCAGAGTGGGAGGAGTGCATTGTAGGTGGCAGCATCTGTGGACACAAGCTGCAAGGGAGGGTTTTAGGGACGTTGTTGTGGTTTAGGGTCAGGGCAGCCCCTAAGACCCAACAGACGCTCTCTGTTAACCCCTNATGCTTCTGACTTCAGAAAGTGCTGTTAATTAAAAATACTGAGCTGAAAGGTAAAATCACTGAACAGAATTAGTCCTATTTTCACCCAAACCAGGACAGACGTATTACTCCTTTGGTCATCTTTCTCCACTTTTTTTATGTTGGGCCATGGGAGCAGGTAGGCTGTGGCTATAAATCGTTTTTGCCAAACTAGTTTCTTCTCTCTGCTGCTTCCTAGGTGGGACATGGTGAGAGGAGGGAAGCCGGCATCTCTGCTTGCATGGTGGGGATGTGAGAGAAACAGCGCTTCTCCCTCCTGAGCCTTTTTCACATGTCCTTGAGCTGTTTAAGAAAACACAGAAGGATGAGGAACCCTTTTTTCCAGTGCATCCCTCTGGCCACAGAGCCTTGGTCCAAGCATCCCCCTAGAAGATGTTTCCCCACTCCTGGAATTCTCTTTGGTGACAGTCACCAACCATTGCCACCCTGTGTCTGCCTTTCTCCTTGTTTCCCATCCTTGTGAGTGATCATGGGAGAGATAAGCAGCTCTCCTTCGTGCATGATAGCTCTCCTCCCGCCTTTCACAATGTCTCTCCACCCATGGTGGCCACGAGCATCCACCACCACTCGGTCTTTCCTTCAGCAGGGCAAAGGCTCAGTCCTTGCCCTCTGTGGGCAGTTAGAGAGATGTTTTCATCCTCAGACAAGAAGGGCTCCACCTTAAATTAAAAAAAGGCCAAATTTTTGCTGGTATGAATCAGGGCTTCCATTTGTCAGGATTTCCCCTTGAAAGTTGGGAAAGCAAAACCAAACCAAAACAAAAACCTTGCTTCTGTGGGAAAGGAATGGGAAAAAGGGAACACTAGGGAAATAACAAATCTTTTGCAATTTTCTTTCTACAGACCTCATTGGCTTGCGCAGAAGACAAGATTGATTGTTGGTAGGCTGAGCTCTGAAAAATGAAATCTGGTGTGTCTGGCATTTGGGAAATGTGGGGGCCATGAGTAGAACCCTGCTGCTGTTGAGCTCTTATAAGCTGCCTTTGGCTAGCTTCTTCTGAGATGCTGGTGGACACCCACCCTCCATGGGCTCATCCCTGCTGAGGGTACTCTGGCTCATGGGGAAGAATATAAATATATTTGTGGGAAAACCCCTGAGATATAGGTATCATGAGTTTGGGAAAGACCAAAGTGAGCTTGAGATCACCCAAGGGAATTTCCAGGTTGTTGGTATTCCTCCAAAGCTGGTGGATGAATCCAAGATTCATGAGCAGGGGACCTTAGCCCAAGGGGTTTTGTTCAAACCTGCATTTTCTCATAAGGTATTACACTTAAATGAACATTTATGAGGAGCAGGGCAGCTGGGGAACTTGCAGAAGGATTTTTAGGGTGGAAACCAAAAAGGGAGAAATAATGAAAAATAAAATTTAACAAACTGTGGAAAGGTGGCCCAGGAGGGAGCTGCATCTTTGGGAGAGATGGGGGAGATGCTCTCTACATCTCCTTTCAGCTCAAGGTGGTAAGATAAAAATTTGGTACTCTTTCACAGAGCTCTGCTGTATTTCAGTTCAAGGCTCTCACAAAGAATGGTTTGGATGTGAATATTTCTTAGGATGGACAAAAAAACCCTAAAGGAGAAAGTCAGAGTGAGATACTGGACAACTTCTTACTGGCATTGTAGACAGATTCAGACCATTTACGTGAAGGGTCTCAATACCTTGTCTTGACTTGCATGACCTTAAGTAGTTAGGCAAAAGCTTTTACTATCCCTTATCTAAAATATCTTATCAGGGGAAGGAAATGAGGTTTGGAAAAAAAGGTCTTAAAGATCTGGTGGGGATGCAGTCTGCTGGAGCTGAGGTAGGACCTGCCTCCAGCTCTGGGTTAGGCGATGATGCTGAAACAATGGCAGTGTTGCTATGCACAATGCAAGGCCACCAAGTCATCTTGCCAAGTCCTTCATGAACCTCCTCGAGTAGCATGTGGGATGAGACAAGTCCCATTGTGCTCTGAGCCAGCTGGGATACCACCCATGTGTAAAACCAACTAGTGGGACTGTGAGCTTTTGACTGGAGGGAGACTTGAGTGAGAGCTCAGGTGAGCTGCCAAGTATAGACATCTCTGCAAGAAACCACAATGGGAGCCACAGAAAGCAAGTCAAGAGACTTTTTGTTCACCGTGCTCCACCATACGAAAAACAAGGGGATGGGCAACAGCAGAAAAGCTGCCTGCTGTCACCCTTCACCTGGTCTTGCCCTCATTTAAAGCATTTTCCAGGAGTTGCTGGCAATGCAACACCAGGGTCTGGAGTAAAATCTGTCTCGATTTGCTACAGACAGGCATCTTCTTGCAGAGCCTGAGTGCTGCTGTAATTGGTGCTCTTGGAAGGAAAGCAGCAACAGCTCATTAACAGCAATTAACACTCAGTGAGGGTCCCCCTCTGGCAGTTAGTCAATGAGAGTCTGGTGTGTGACACAGTTAATGTGCAAAGAGAAACAGTGAAGTCTGGAGAGCCAAGTGGGTAAGTGCAGAGCTGCTGGGCCTTTCATCCCACGGCCCAAATAACTGAAGTGACAGAAGGTAGTGAGAAGTGGCAAGGCATGTCCAGGCTCTTGGTGGCCTCCACTCAGATGACCACAGCTGGGATACTAAAGTGTACCTGAGCCCACTTGATGTGCTTTAGTGCAAGCTTAGCAGGCTTCCCATCTGAAGGGAATGAGGCTTAATGGGGTTAAGGCTGCTTGGGAGCCTCCTGCTGTTTAAGTAGTGTCTTCAAAAGCTGATCTAGATTGACCTCACTGAATGTCTCTGGTGGACAATCCTTGAGGATGAACAACTCACTCCAAGCTATTCTCTAGCACTTGAGCAGTCCATTGTTGGGCTGCTCAAATGTGTTTGCATCTCCAGCTGAGATGTTCAGCTGAAGGTGGTTGGACTGACAGCATAAAAAGTGTGAAATTGAGAGCAGGTGAGGCAAGGATGGCATGTAGAGGAAACAGCTGACCCATCCGGACCTTAATCCCAAACAAATGGCAAGACAACATTCAGATTTGCTGCTCACTTTTCCTTTACTTTCCCTTGCTACAGAAAACATTAGCAGACCTTTCTCAGAGTGAAAAAGGAGAGGTATGTACAGTGTTGTTTTTTTTAATTATAATTCTCGGGAGCAACCTGAAGTCATTAACACTGATAGAGAGCATAGATTGAACTGGAGATGATAGGTGTCTGCAGACACCTTCTTTTGCTACTTGTAGTGATTGGTCACTTGAAGAATGGATGGAAAGGGTGTATTATGTGAAACTATTAAGCTCACTGCCTGTGAAATGTGGAGTGGAAGAGACTATTTTTTTCCCTGATGCTCCCATGAGGAAAGCATAGTTAAGAGGTACCCCAGCTAGGGCCTGAGCTCCGGGTACTTTTTAGTTTCCTCTGGCACCTCCAAGAGGTGCCCATACCCAAATATTGGCCTGATGTTCTCAGAGGACCAAGCCTCAGGTGCTGGATTCAGGTCTTAGGGGGTGGCGAGGAGATGAGTGCTTTGGGGTCACCAAAGGTGGTAGAGGTGAGTTCACTAGCTTCTGAGCCTGTTGCTTCTCCTCTCTAATAGACCTGCTGGGACTGAGGAGGTTCAGGCCTTTTTGATGCAGTCTGATGGGGTTTTTTGGTGGATGTTTTAAAATTTTATGAGAGTGGTTGGATTCGACCTCATCAAAAAACCTCATTATTTCCTTGTAGGAAAGTCCACCCTCTCTAAGGTTTTCCATTGATTGCTGACTTCAAAACTTGGCAAAGATAGAGCAGATTGTCCTTGACAGAATTCAATATATCAGGTGGGCAGGTTGTCTACTAAGCTGCTTGCTCATTATGGGCCTTGGAAGCTATAGGCATGTGAATGTGCCTCTGGGTGACTCAGCTTACCTAAAGCTCTAGTTTGGGAGTGAAGACCCTAAATTTGGTTTCTTTGGTCTGTTGTGACAATGGCCAACCCACCAGTGGGATTCTATTCCCAGGAAGGAAGGCTCTGGGTGGTGAGATAATGTACTGTGGGCTTGGTTGATGTGACTTAGTGTGCTCTACAGTGTGTTTACATTTGTGCAGCTGGGGAATTGCCCACCTTAGCATCTGGCTGCTGCCTTTGTTGTCCCTGGAAGATGTATTTTTGTTTACTTAGTCTTCTATTTCTTCTTTCTGGCTCCTTGCTTGCTGTGAAGGCTGCTCTTTTCTTTCAGTGAAAAGTGCTTGTCTGTCCTTGTGCTCTTTGTATCTCCCAAACTTCATTGTAAATGAGTTGGGCACCCCAAAGGCCTGTTTGGGGATTTTCTCCTCACAAAGATATGAGAGAAGGAGATTTTAACCTCTCCAGCATGGGCTGATAGATAAAAGGAAAGGGTAGATGTGGACTGTAACCTCAAATGATGAGAGGTCCATGAGGAGAAGTTTGGAAGTGGCATCAAAGGTGGTGATGGAGTCATGCTCTCAAAGGCATGTGTGGCAAGACCAATCTTTCTTATTCCCTCCAATGTGTCATTGGTCCAGCTGGACTGCAGGAGTGATTTCATTTGGGGGGTGGGGGGGAGTGAGCACCAAGGTGCAGCCGTCAGTGCAAATTTTTGGGAGCACTGGTCAAGAATAGAGGGCTCCATACCAGAATGGCTCCTGGTGGGACCAGAGCTTTGTTGCATTACCCCAAGGAGCAGAGGAACCGGGCTGTAAGAGGAGCATGAAGGTATAGAGGTGTCGAAGTCCAAGAGCTGGTTCTTGGCCCCCGGCTTCAGTGCTGGCCAAAGGAGCTTGCTCTGTCTAGCAAGCCACAGCATAGAGCTGATGTGAGAACTCTTCTTGCATGAGTTTTGGGGTGCTAAAAAGTAGGAAATAAAATCTATGGTAATGCAGTTCTTTCCTTCCCAAGGTAAATGGCTCGGGGGTTAATTTCAAGTAGCCTTTGCTGGAGGATGAGTCTTGCTCACTCTCACAAGTGTGGAGCTGCCAGGCAATATGTTCCTTGAGGAACCTGCCAGGTCCCCTCAGGGGTGACCATGTCTCCACAGGAGAGGGAGAACATGATCTGCGTGTGATCGAGATCGAGAGGACCCCTGCCTGGCAGCTGCAGGCAGGCAGGGTGCTTTTGGGGAAAACAGCTGTCCCAGATGTGAGCTATTGTTCTAGTGAACACCACTGTCTCAGGGGCTCACTTGAGGGGGGCAGATTGTATCGGCATGGCAATTGTGAAGGAACATCGTGTGGCTGATGCCTGGGTGGGGGGGTTGTCACTCTGTCCTGATGTTCAGCCCTCGCCAGGGTTTCTCCTTGCCCAACTGTACCCTTTCCTGTAGTCAGAGGACTCCAGCCAAAACCCTGGCCAGGCTAGTGAGACCCTGGGAGCCAAAACGGCAGGGCAGTGAGGAGTTCAACAGCTATCCAGTGGGACACTGTCAGCTTGGCATTGATGGGGTCTCTAGGATGATTTAATCAGCATTTGGATTGGCAGGCTGAGCCATGAGCATTGGAGTCATGAAGAGAACATATTGCTTTTATTTTTCCTTGGCCCTGCCCCCACCATCACTTAGGAAATCAGATTGCCCCATTGCAGAGAGCAATAGGGCGAGAAGGAAAGGGGCCAGCAGAGCCCAAACCCACCGAGGTGGTATGAGGCAGAGGACTGCTGGGAGGTGTTGGGGAGGGCGAGAATGCTGAGCCTCTGCAACTGTTGCCTGACAAGGGCTGTGCTGGGGACGAGAGGCAGCCCTGGATTTTTGTTTTCATTTGTGGTTAATGTATGATCATTGTGCTACAAAACTTCCCCAATAAATTATCTCGTGTCCTTTTTATATCCACGAGGAAGGCATTTTTAGAATGCTGGCTTGTGCACGCCGTAATCTGGCTGGGACACCCAATCGCCTGGACCTAAAAATAAGTTGGAAGCTTGGGACCTT
>VWZY01002903.1:279548-308938 GCA_013399075.1 Chloroceryle aenea
CTCACTGTCCACTCTTCTAACCCACACTTCCTGAGCTTTCCCATGAGGATGTTATGGGAGACAGTGTGAAAAGCCTTACTGATGTTAAGGTAGACAACAGACACTTCTCTCCCTGCATCTACCCATTCAGTCACACCATGATAGAAGGCTATCAGATTAGCCAGATATGACCTCCCTTTAGTAAATCCATGCTGGCTACACTTGATAACCCTCTTTTCTTCCACGTACTGAGACATGATCTCTAGAATGAGCTACTCCATTACCTTTCCAGGGATGGAGGTGAGGCTGACTGGTCTGCAATTACCAGGGTCTTCGTTCTTGCCCTATTTGAAGACTGAAGTGACACTGGCTTTCCTCCAGTCCTCAGGCACCTCACCTGTTCTCCATGATCTTTCAAAAATGATGGAGAATGGTAGAGCAACACCATCAGCCAGCTCCCTCAGCATTTGTGAATGCAGCCCATCAAGGCCCATGGATTTGTGTGCGTTCAGTTTACCCAAGTGATTTCTAACCCAATCCTCATGAACCAGTGTAAATTCTTCCTCGTTCCAGGCTTTCACTCTTACTTCCAGGGTCAGGGATTCCTGAGGGCTGGTCACCTCCCCAGTGATTCTTCTTCCTTCTCACCCTGCCCCCATCCATCTGCTGACACCTTTTTTTCCCCTTTATCTTGAGCTGTGCTCCGGAGTCATGTCCTTAATCTTGCTGTACACTGCTGGTAGGGAAGTCTAATTCTACCTCACAATCCTTAATAAATGTGGACACCATCCATTAATTTTGTTCGGGGATGCAGCCCAATTATGCTGAGCTTCAGCTCCACCTTTCTTGGTCAGCTAATCTGTTCCTTCATTGTGTTGCTCCTCTTATTTCTTAAAGGGCCTTTTCCAGTTTTGTTCCCACTGGAGTCAGCTTGATTTTAGGGAATTCCTATTTCACCCCATTCTCCCTGGCATCTCAGATGCAGCAGCTGTTTGCTGGCCAGTCCTGGCTTTCCATTGTCAGTTCAAGACATGCCTTCATCCCTCCATTAAAGTTAATCTGAATCAGCTCATTATTAGTTCAGGCCAAGTCTTCTGTCTCTCATCAGCTCTCCTGTAATTTCTATAATGCTTACCCAAAACAGGTCTAAAATAGCATTGTCTTTGGCTGATGTGGTGATGATTTAGTGAATTACTTTTTAGCCAACACTTCCAGGAATAGCTGGGCTGTGCCATTGTTAGCAGCACTTAATCTTCAGCCTATCTCGGGGCAAAATGCCCTGCAGGGCTTTCTGCTCTAACACTCATGTTGTTGTCTGTCTTGCCCAGATGTGACCTCAAGACATTGCATACTACCATCTGATGTAACCGGGAGCTTGCCTGCTGCTTGCTAGTGATCTGCAGCCTTTTCTGTCCCTTTCCCCAGTAACTTCAAATGGAAGGGTCACAGCCTCAAACCACAAATTGTTGTGTTTTTTGGTTTTGTTTTTTATTTTGATCCCAGCTGCAGCATTTGCTACTGCTTCAGTCCTAAAGCCAAATCCACCTCCCACATGAAGATTGAGGGTTACCTCTGCCCCCAATAGGAATTGCTCCTGTGTAAGGGAAACTCCTGATACTGAATGTCCTCATGCAGGATTGTTTTGCCCTGTCACCATCTGACACCTTGATACTCAGTCATGCAAGTTTTAAACTGTCTCTTAAGTAATGATGGCTGTTTCCTAGGCTGTCCTACTTATGCTGTCGGTGCTTCAGAGGTGGGGTTTTCTAGGCATGTTCAAGAGGTATGTGATGTCCTTATCCCTTGTGTACCTAAATGCACTTTGACTGCAGTTCAACAAGCGGTGAAGCTGAGGAGAGACTCTTGAGGACAACAGAGGGTACTATTCTAGCGGTGTTGTGCTTCCTGTGATCCCAGGGGAACGTCTGTCTGTTCCTCAGCCTTCCCTTCACCTCTTACATGTGTTTTGTATGTCTCTGTGTTGCCAAAAATCTATTCAGATGAGAGTCGTTTGGATGTTACTACCTTGCCAAGTTGTCATGGTGTTGGTAATGATGTTTGTGGCATACCAGCATAGCTCTGGACTGGAGTCGGAGCTCCTAGACCATAGCTGTGAGGATGCAAGTAGTCTTAAGTACAGAAGAACTTAAGCTTTTTGCCTAAAAATGCAACATTTCCCCAGCTGCATTAAGGTCAGAATTTTCAGGGCTGGTAAACCCAGAGCATGAGGCAGCTGCAATTACAAGAAGCACCATCACTCTAATCTGGAGGCAGATTGAGTAACCCGCCTTGGTTTGCGTGCTGTGCCAAGATGGTACCAGTTTATGTCATGCTACTGGGCTTTGTCTGCCTGCAGTGGGACAAAAGGGAGGCAAGGCTGAGCATCAGCTGGGTATTCCTGTGCTGAGAACAGGGATAAGAGTTCATTACTTTTATCAAAAAGGATTTGTGAATGCAGACAGAGACCCCCTACAGAATCACCATGGAGAGGAGTCACAGAATCCTAGCATGGCAGAGTTTGGAAAGGACCTCTGGGGATCATCTCATCTAATCCCTCTGCTCCAGCAGGGCCACCCAGAGCAGGGTGCCCAGGATCACATTGTCCAGGTGAGTTTGGAATCTCTTCAGAGGAGGAGATTCCACAACCTCTCTGGGCAACTTGGGCCAGGCTCTGCCAGCCTCACAGCAAAGTTTTTCCTCCTGTTCAGATGGAACCTCCTGGGTTCCTGTTTGAGCCCATTGTCCTTTCTCTAGTCACTGGGCACCACTGGAAAGAGTCTGATCCTCCTTGATGCCCACCCTTTAGATATTGACAAGCATTGATCAGATCCCTTCTCAGTCTTTTTCAGGCTGAATAATCCCAGGGTTCTCAGTCTTTCCTCAGTACAGAGATGCTTCTGTTCCCTCAGTATCTTTGTAGCTTCCACTGGACTCTCTCCAGTAGTTCTCTGTCTCTCTTGCCCAGAACTGGACACAATACTCCAGATGTGGACTCGCTAGGGCAGAATAGATCTCCCTCAGCCTGCTGACCTTCTTAATGCATCCTTTGGCAGGGGTGAATCAGAAGAGGTTCATTTTGTCTCACTGTCTGGAGAAGCATCTTTCCTTACTGAGGAAAGATGGAGAGTTTAGAGACTCTGCTTTCTGAAAATACTCATACTACTTGATTCAGCACCTGTTTTCTTGGATTGAGTTGTGGCTTTTGTCTGGTGCCTCTGAAGCAGGGTTGCCCTGTGTTGCATTAACCCTTTGCAGCCTTGAGGGGATTGTGGTGTCTGCACACCGAAAACATTAGTGGCAGGCTGGTGCTCATTACTGGGAAGTCTGAAGGATTCCTTTTTTGTCAAACAGAGGCTTGGGGGAAATAGGAAGAGAATTTCCTTGGGATGGGTGAAGGACATGAAGGCAGAGCCAGGAATCCCCTGTGACTTCATTAGGCTGTATGGTTAGCTGGAGCTGGCTGGGTCTCAAGTATTTTCCAGCTATCCATGGAGGGCACTTGGATAACTTCCACCCAACCCTACTCCCACATCCCCTCTTAAATGTCTACAGGGAAAAGACTCCTATTTTTGAATTGCAGGGAATTCCTGTAGCATTACACACTGCATCCTTTGCGGTACCCAGAGAATTTGTTTGATTTATGGTCCTGCATGGGGTACATGCTGGCCTTGTTTTTCATTCAGAAGTGCCATCTTTTACTGGCCATTTTCATGGCTCAAAAACTTTCTATTATGCCATGTCTGTCACTAGAAAGTGCAACTCTTGCTGCTTTTCTCCCCCCTTAAACCACATTAGGTTTGTGTTACAGCTTGATTGTCCATTCTGCTGACCCACAGCTTAGCAGACCCTCTCCTCTCTCCCACCTGTGCACCAGCAGTGCTCCTCTTGTTGCTGCAGCAACAGCTGTGCCTCTCAAGAGTATGTCAAGTCTTCCCCTTTTGATGAAGACAGCCCTGACCTCAACTCCTAGATATAAGCATCTACAAGTACAAAGATGTTGTCTTCACCATGACCTAGGACAGAATTGTCCAAGGAAAAGCATCAAAAGTCAGCAAATGTTTGATGACTTTCCCATTTGATGTGATGGGGTGACATGGAGAAGATGGAGTAGGATGCTGAGAAGAGATGCATGATGATAGGACAGGAAACGATGGACCCAAGTTGGAACATGAGAAACTTGGATTAGATGTTAGGATTTTTTTTTACCATGAGGCTGATGAAATACAAGAATAGGTTGCCAAGGGAAATTGTGAAACCTATGTGTTCAGAGATGTTCAGGTCTCTAGATGTGGCCTTGACAGACCTGCTTTGAACAAGGGAGTCAGGCTAGGTGACCTGTGGAGGTTCTCTTCATTCAAAATTGAGTCTCTGATTCCACTATTCTAGGTGACGTAGTCACTGAAGCTGCTGCGCTTCATTTTCCTTCCTTTTTTTCTATAGCCTGAAATGTCACACAATGACAGCACATCTTTAAGTCCCATACAGAACTACAGATTCCTGATCTGGCACCAGGACCACACAAGCATTGGTGTGGCTCCACTGTGCTGCTTTTGAACAATACAAGGTTGAGGCTTCTTCCTCATCTTGATTTCTGCCAACCATGAGTCCCACAAGTAAAACAATATGAAGCGTAGTACCTAAACCTGCCTTAGAGTCTGATTGTCAGCTAGTGTCATTCAGCTGAACTCTTACATCAGCTGTATAACAGGTAATCACTGTCATGAGGGAGAGCCTTGTGTCTGGACTGGTTCCCTCAAATACCATAATTCTGGATGTTCTTCATGCCCATGTCAGTGTCTAATGACAGTCCGTAGCCCTTCTGTCCCTAATCTCTTTCTGCTGTTGCCTACATTCTTCTTGCAAACTCCACTCTCCCAAGGCTGCAAATGCTCCCCAGGTCAAGGTGATATTACCATGCACTAGCTGCTCACTGATGAGTTTTGGATGCTTCTTTTCCAGAAAAGAAGCACACATTTGCTTTGAATCTGGAAAACCTGATGACTCTTCTGTCTCTCTTCTATCCTCTACCCTATTTTGGGGGTGTTGGCACTGCTCTTCCCCCCCCTGCCCCCCCCACNCCTGCTGTAAATACCATTTAGTTTGGAATACTCCTGTCTTGTAGGCATTGAGAAGCTATTTGGGATCAGAGGAGAGGGCAGTCATTCAGGCTGTTTGTGGAGACCGAAGGCTGCTCTGCCTTCCCCCTGGGAAAATCACAGAAGCACTGAAGAAGAGGGAGAGCATGACCTTGTCAGTAAGCAACAGACAAAGACGCCAGTTGCATGCTCCTCATCTAAACTAAGGATACCAGTGGGAAATGAGGATTAAAGGGAATTGGAGTTGCCCATTCTAGAGTTGTTTTGGTGTTTGTTGTGTCTTTAGGGATGTCAGCAGGAGTAAATTTGTGCTTTCCATGCTGTAGTGGGTAAAATCGGTGTCTTTTCCTTCTCCATCCATCTGAGCATCTCTCAGTGCTGGAACAGCTCACCCTGCCCCAGCACTGAACCATCCAAATCTCTCAATGGGAGGAAATTAGTTAGTTATAATTAAGGATTGACAAAAAATGTTGCTAGTGTCAAGGGAATGGCAGGCGACAGCCAGAAAAACATCATGTCTCCAGAAGAGTGGCAGCGGGAATATCCCTCTGAATAGGGCTGATGTCAGCTCTTGGAATTTGGACAGCCTGGAAGGGCTTGGGTCTATTTTTCCAAGATATCATAGGTCAGGAATCAACATTATTTTTAAGCCTGTGTCCCCCGAGCAACTCTGGTGCATGAAGGATACTTTCTCTCCTCCTTCCCCCTCCTTTACACTCTATTTCTATGAAATTTTTGCTTCTCTTCCTTCCGAGTCATGCCACAAATATGTCCTTCAGGTTTATTTATTCTTCTCCCTATCTATTCCTCCTGGCCTGCTCCCGTCTTGGTTGGGCTGAAGGGATGGCGTCAGCGTGGCGCGTGTCTGGGATGCTCAGGCGAGACATCACAGAGAAGAGATCATGTTCTCCTAATTTGCCGTTTCCGGTTGGGAGAGTTTTCTCTCCGCAAGCTGATGTGGCTGGGGAAAGTGTTCTGGGAATGCTGCTTTGTGGTGGGAGATCTCAGGGCCTAGTGAAGACAAGCTGGTCATCTCATCTCACCATTAAATGCTGCTATGGAGTCCAGCCAACATTTTCTAAAGCAACTGGAGTTCTGTAGCTTCTTTGGTGCTGGGAAGGTGGGTGAGATGTCTCCAGTACAGGGTGACCTATTGGGGCTGACTGGTAGGGAAGGAGCTGTCAGGAGATCCTGATTATCTGACACCTCCCAAGTCAGGAACGGCTTTTGAAATTCTCTACTATTTTAGATCTAGGGAAGTAGCCACCTCTGGGCTTACTAAGCTCTGCTCCACATGCCATCCTGTTCTAGTCTACTTCTGGAATCCTGTTTCTCTGTTTTTTATTTCCATGTGTGGTAGCAACCTCTCTTTTTCTAAACAAGTCTGTCTGTATAATAACCAGGGATCTTGCCATCTCAAACAGCATATTTGCATATCTCTCACTGGTATCCCGTCTCGCTTCTCCTTTCTTCTAAGAACATGTTTTTTCCACCATAAGCCCATGCTCAGCTTTTTGTCCTGTCCCTTCCCTTCTTCCCACTTTTACAGAAGCTGCTCATTCAGATATGGCTGATGTGCCTTCAGGGCTAGTCCACTGTAAAGAAATGACCACATACCCTCTCCAGCGGCTCAGAGATGCCAATTGCTTCTGGAAGCATGGGAATAAGTGAAATGCTTTCCACCACCTTAATGTTGCTGTTGGCCTCATGCTGCAGGTTTAGTCATTCTGATGACATATTTCCACAATGGTGCATTTCCATCATCACTTCACAGTGATGTATTTGAAGCTTTTCCATTAGTATTTTTCCCTGCTTAGAGTCTCTTAAATTAATGGCTTCATGATGTGGATGAGGGTCCTCAGATTTTGAAGACTTAAGGACAATGTTTTCAAGCTCTACCTGTCCTAATGCTGTCTCAGCCCATGAGGTTAATGGCACTGGTGGTGGAAATGGTAGTACTTGATTTAAGAGAGTATCTGGCATTTGTAGCACAGACGACGGACCTTTAATCCAACTGCTATTATTATTGGAGTTATTATTGTTAGATCCTGATCATTCTACACAGCTGAGGACATGAACTTCCTAAAGATCCATGCTGGGACTGTTGGTGTACTGGTGGATGTTATATAGACTCTGTGCAGAAACAACCATGGAGAAGGAAGAGCGAACCCCAAATTTCCTGACTGCTGTGTGGTTTTTTGCTTGTTTGTTTTCCAAGTGCTGAGAGACACACTGTGTTGTGAAGATCATTTTGTGGACACCCAGATGTACCCACAGGTGTTACTGCTCTGCTGCAATGCTTATTGCATACCCACTTTTGCCAGCCTGTTACCTTCCCATGCCCTTTTGGAATGGATGTCTTGGATATCCCCATGCCAGTATTTTTTCTGCTGATGTTTTCTTATTTCCACCTCTGGAAATAGGAGGAGAAATGGGCAGCAGTATTGTCAGGAGGTTTTCCCTATTAAACATGCCCTTTGATGGATCTCTCCCCAGACATGTCCCTCTCTCCCCATTAAGCTTGCTTTGGGAGCTCCTGTGCTTTGCTGTCCTGGCTCCTGCAAACATTTCAGACCTCCTGTTGGAGAGGATTCAGATCATGTGCAGAGGAATAGATTCATTTGAAGAGGGTCCTGCTGGTGGCTCCTTGCTTGGGGGATGCATGCAGCACTCTTCTGCAGGGTCTGATTTGAGGAGGGCTGGAAGAGAGATTTCTTGGAGCAAATTCTGAGATACCTTTTCCTCATGCTTGTCTTTATACAACATACAGGGATGGGGGTGAGTTAGCTTGCTTCTTGATGTGTTATGTGCCTGTGCTCTGCAGGAACCCTGTGTTTTCACATACACTGCCACCTCTGGCATACTGGTTTTCCTGGGGAAAAGAGAGCGGAGGACCTTGGTCATGAGCTTCTCCAGACAGACTAGAGAAGCTAGAGGAGAGACTTCTTGGCCCCAGCTGGCAAACCCTCCATGCTCCCAAGAATAAGGTTTGATGTCTATTCCTGCCCTGTATCAGGGACTGCCCCGAAAACCCTTGTTGGAACCAGATGGAATTCTGGATTCCTTTCTCTCTTTTCATACCTTGAGGAAAACTCTCTTCCTCCCCTAGTTCAACTTTTCTTCCCTAGAAGGACTGACCTCTGCACTTTCTTTCTTGTTTCATTGTTTTTCCTCACATTTTTGTCTCCTTTTATTGTATGCTCTGGGGTCTCTTCTGTCCTTGTTGCTGGAAATCCTTCTCTAACAATAGAACTCATCAACAAAGCAAGTATAATTAGCAAAACTTCTTCAAATTTGCATGGCTGCCTCTCACTAGCAGCACTTGCACCTTACAAAGCAGAATTAGTAGTGTCATGGGACATCCTGTTGAAACTTTCTGAATTCTGCCATGTTTCACCATACATTGTTGGTTTCAGAGAGTTGAGGATGGGGCCTCCAGGTTGCTGCCCCCTTTCCGGGATATCTACAGGTGGCTCCTGCTTTTCCTCATTGATCTGTGAAGTCTATGCTGACTATCTTCCCTCCCTTGTCCTTGCAGGGCGTACATGAGTGTGAAGGAGCTGAAGGAGGCACTGCAACTGAACAGCACCCACTTCCTCAATGTTTACTTTGCCAGCTCAGTGAGGGAAGAGTTGGCTGGTGCTGCCACTTGGCCATGGGATAAAGAGGCCCTTAGTCACCTGGGTGAGTAAGCTACCCCCACTCTTGTGGTCTCAGGATTATTATTTTTCCTCTCTCTTGGTTGACTTGGCAAAAAGAAGCAGACATGATTCGGCTCATTATTGAGGTTGTTTAAGAAGAAGGTCATGATAATGGGCTTTGGGTGTACCAATAGCTGCTACTTTTAGAAAAGGAGCTGCCTGTCCTCCGTGCCCATGTGGATAAGGTGGTGAGGTTACACCCAGACAAGTGACTTCCAGGTTGTTATGAGAAATTTTTAATGGTGAAAGAAGTAAGACAGTGGGAGAGCTTGGGGAGAGCTGCAAGTTCACTACCAGTGCAGGCTCTGGAGAGGGTTTAGATTTGCATTTGGCTTCTTTGGGACCTTCCAGGTCTATCTTCCAGGATTCTGGAAATGGTGAACTTCATTTTGCAGCCTGTAATGACAAATAAACCGGGAGTGTCAGTGACTTCAGATCCGACAATCCAGGTTTGAGTGACTCCAGAGCTGACAAGGCACTGAGCACTGGCCACTTGTGAATCCAGCTGCAGATGTGAGGCTGACTATCAAATTAAACTATGTTTTTATAACCTGGCTTACTACCTGATGGAGGCAAGGTTCTCCTTGGCTTCAGTGAATTCCAGGCAGACCCTTAAGGTCATCAGACCCAGCAGGCTATGAAAGAGTCAAACTGGCAGCTGCTTCTCTAGAATGTAAATATATTGTGTGTCTTCTCCTACTTCTGCTGTGTTTTTCCTGCCTCTCCTTCCACCTCTTCAGTGTCAGAGTTTTCTGGCAAAGCCCTTGACACTTTGCAGTCAAAACATCTAAAGTATTTCTCAGTAAGTAGCTGGAAATAATTACTCCTGACACCTGCACAGCAGACTTAGACCTTCTGCTTTTATAAGCGTGTGATGTTCAAACCCTGAAGGTTTTACACTCCTGTTAAAGACTTGTTTTAAAGTTCTTTTTTGCCAGTTTCCCTCCCTCAATGAGTTTCAGGACTGTTTTTTCAATAGCATATTGCCACAGTTGCTTGTTGAGGAAGGCAAATCTCCATGAAATTTATTCCTTCGGCTTCCAAAAACCACTTCCAAGGCTCAGCTTGACAATCATCTTACTACAGCAAGTGCTTCAGCTACACGTGTTTTCTTCAGACCTCTCCCAATGGCTTGCAAGGAGTTGTATGGAAGGGTAATCAGGGTGACTGGCTTCATCAAAAGCTTGCATTTAGCTCTGTTCTTAGAGTTTGTGTCCAGCCAGGGACACAAGAGGTGGCACCATCTGGAAATGTTGGATCAGGGTTTTACCACGGAGCTTCAGGGGAAGAGCAGTGTTGTCTTGGCTCTGTTGCCAGAGCTGTGAAGTATGAAGCTGGATCTGGACTACTTTGAGGATTTTCCACAGACTGAAGACTTTGGTTCAAGATTGTCCTTGGTTTTAGATTTAATGAGCTGGGGAGGGCGGGTGGCAGATTCTGTTCTCTGGAAGCAGTAGGCTCCACCACATCATCGAGTGTTTAGTACCACACACAATGTATAGTATTGTCTAGTGCAGAAGAAAGTTAGGATGGAGCAGATCATGAATACAGCTTTTGACAAAACGTCTCAAGCAAGAGCTACTGGAGAATCCAAGTAGATGTGAATCTAAAGCAATGAGGAAAGAGTAAGGAAAACCTCACGAGAAGTAGACAGTAGTTTGATAAATTCCTGAGCTTGAAGTACCTAAGAGGTGGAGATAGTTCTTTATGCAAGAGAGAGGCATCTGTCTCCAAGAAGACAGACTCCTTCCCTTGCACTGAATGTAGCTAGTCCCCTGTCTAACTTGACCTTAAAATATTAAGGTCGACACACAGATCTTGCTCTCCCCAAGCCATTGTCTGCTGCCATGGAGTAGAAATGCCATGCTGATTTTTCCCTACATATATATATGGACCCTCTCACACTTTGGTTCTCCTCCTGAATCGAACTGACTTCTCCAAGAAACTAACCTATCTCTTGGCTCCAGACATCCTTGGTCAGATTTTGCTCTGTTGATTTTGATCTCTCCAAACTGGCCTTTCTTAGATGTTTCCAAGACAAGTACCAGGAGACTTTCTCTCCAACCACTGTCCTTTTTTCTCTTTTAACACTTACTCTCATCCCAAAGCTCACTAAATGTACTGTTTCCAAATTGTTTCCTGTCAGTATTTGTCTAGATGTTTTTTAATCTGCCATCTGGAGTTTGAGCTCATTAAAAACACTCTTCCATAATTTTTGAGTGTGACTTTCAAGAGAGTCCTCCTCACCTTCCTGTTGGTGTCTGCACCTTCTGGAAGTCTTCAGTGAACTTTTTTCTTTCATTCCCTTCTATTCACCTATGCTTCTTTTGGGCTGCCAGAAATTAAGTGACCATTCCTATACTGATAACTTGCAGGTCTACTGCTCTCCTTCAGATCATTTTCCTGAGTAAATTTGAATTTCAGGCATCTTTCCTGAAGGCTTAGGGATGGTTTAACATTTTAGACCAGCAGTAATACCAACCAACAGCAACCGTAAGAGGTATTTACTGCCTTAGGGTGAACTGTTCTATGACACTACTGCAGACAGTATTTCAGGTGCTGCGGAGCACCGAGTTGGAGACAACTTGGAGCCAGCTAGCAGCAGAGGTGGAAGATCTCAGGTCTGTTTGCACTCCCTCTAACCATACTCTCTGTCTCAGTCTTTCCACCATAATCACAGTGAGTTCCTCTCAAATTCGGAGTCCCTTCTTGGAGTCTGGAATGAATTCTCTGAGAACTTAGAAGTAAAAGTTTTTAACTACAAAACACAAGGAGTTGAAGAGCTCATGTCTGATTAAAAAAACCTTCACTTTCTGCAGTGGAAAGCCTTGCTTTAAAAACCCCTAGCAATGTAATTATGTAGGCACTTTAAACTTCATGTGTTGCTGAATGTGAACTGTATTTGCATAAACATGGTCGAAAGGGAGGCAATTGTGAATATTTGATGTTATAAATACTTTTTGCAGTTACATAAGCTGAGGCCAGCTCATATATCTGACTGAGGTCAGTGGATCCTGAGAGAGGGCCAGGCGTTCCATCAAAGGTACCTCAAGCAATGGCCATCTTCCTGTCTGACTAACCATCATGTGTTTGTTCCGTTAATTGCTGTGACTCAGTGTTTGGGGAAGACTGGCCCTGTGATATAGGTTCAGCTTTGTGGTTTGCTGTTTAAAGATCCCATGCTTGCTTGAACATGTGTTCTGTACAGCAGTCCCAACCCAGGAAGAGGTTGGCTTCTTCGGGACTGCCTTGAAACAGAGTCCTTCAGCATTGCTGCTAGAAGCAGGGCAATGTCCTGGACTGAGATGTGTGAATGAAGACCAAGTGAGGTTCATATCAGTGCTAATCATTTACTATACTGATGGACTGGGCAGCTCTTGTTGCTTGAACAGGGTTGAGGCTTGACCTTGGGGCTTTTACCAGCTCTGCATCTGTAGCTGGTAGGTCTGATCTGGAGGGAGAGGATGTCAAGGCCAGACCTGAAGCTTTTCATCTACCTTGTCTCAGTTGGGTGAGCAAGCCCAGAGAAGACTTTGGCTCACCTGCCTTGATGTGCTGGACCCCCTTGAAGGGGGGTCATGTCCTCACAGGGACATGACACTGAAGCTTTTAGATCAGTTGTATAAATACTGACTTTAAGGATCTTCTTGGGCTGGTTCTCAGGCATGAGAGTGAAAGTTCACTTAAAGCCTGGTTTCGCCCAACTCCTTGGGCAGGAGATGGCAGAGGTAAGAAGGGCAGTGTGATCTGCAGGGGAGGGATAGGGAAGGCTGGTCTTGTTGGGATGTTACAGACACTTCCACATCTTGCCTTCACAGCCAGGACCCTGTGGAGGGAAAATAAAACTTCCTGGTCCAAAGCTGGCAGCTCTCACAGCTCATCAGGGAGCTGTGGGGATAGGGGATGGAGGAACAGGGATTTTCTGGAAGGAGAAGGCAGAATTCTCATGCTGTTTCTAATCCTGCTATCTAATTAGCTATAAAAAAAATAATAATAATAAAAAAACTCTAAAAATATGATCGTCCTTGTGGAGTATGTGGGAGGAATGGGAGAGGGGAAGCCAGCAGAGAGGAGGGGCAGGGACAGGGTATCCCAGCCTTGGCATCCCTCCCCTGTGACTGTTTTGTCCCTCCCTGGACTGGAATCTCATTTATTCCCCCTCATGGGAAGAGTGCTGGGTTTGTGCTGGAAGGATGGCTATTTGGTCGCAGGGCCTCCCATGCCCCTGGTGCTCAGCCCTGTTCCTTGTGGTTAGTGCCGCAGGATGAGTGCAGGGCTTTCACATCTCATTTATTTGTTTCTGAACTCTATTTTCTTCATGCACATTCCTCTGTTCAGACCTTTGGGCAGGCAGCCCCCTGCCTTCTTCAGGCTGGGGTTTGGCTGCAGAGATGCCTTTTCTTTCTGTTCTCTCTTCTCCCATGCCCTGTTTTGATTAAAATGAGAAGCAGCTTTTTTATTTTTATGTGCCCACTGGGTTCTCCATCAGTAGGATGCCCATTGCTATCTATATCATTTACCAGCCTGGTAATTGAGAGGGGGGTGGCTTGCAAAATCCTAATGATTGACAGGATACAACAACAAGAAGGTCCCAAAAAGATTTTTCAACCTCTGTACCTCCTTGTGGTCCATCTTCAGTCAACTAAAGGGTTGACTGGGGAGATGCAAGATCCTCTGCTCTGCTGTTCTACAGCTGGGGAGAAAGGGAATGCAGCTACTTAGCAATCCATCCTTTGCCTCAAGTCAAGCTGCCCTGGGAATACGATTCACGCTGTGGGGAGGAAGAACGACAAATATGAATTTTTATTTAAGAAATGGTGCTTCTTGACAGATCAGTGGTGTCTCTCAGCACTTCCATGAGCCACACACAGAGGATGCTCCACAGATGTTACCCTTATTTCTTCATCCTCTTGCAATCCTGTTAGGTTGAGAGAATTGATGAGGGCATCCCTGAAGCCCCGCTTTGAGCCTCAACCCAGTGTTCACACAGCGTGGCTTCACCAGAGGAGTTGCAGACCTGCTGGTGTCCTGCCAGGGACACTGTGATCTGTAGAAAGCCCTGTCTTGGAAGGAATGCCCTGTAATTGAGGACATGAGGTAGTCCAGCAGTGTGCAGAGCTGATTCAAGCAATCTATCCTGTGTCAGGAGATGGGATCACACCGTGGCCCTCTGCCAGTTTCAGCTTTACTGGCAAGGGCAGTGACCAGCAGCAGAAATGCAGTAGCAGAGGTTCTGCTGTGAGTTAGCTGGCTCAGTAAATCCTCCAGAGCCCTGCAAAGGAGGGAGCAAGCTGTGCCAGAGCCAAATAGTCACCATGCTGCCATCAAAGCTGTCTGGGTTAAAAGTAGTTAGGTAAAAACAGCCTCCCATGTTGGGGGGCTATTGCCTGGATACAGCCTGGGCACATTCTGGGTTCTGCTTTTTGCCTCCTTGTCTTGCTCTGATGTTCCTCAGCCTTGCTTCTCCACCATAAGGAAGCATGGAAAAATGAAGGGAGTGAGGAAATGTGATGAGGAAAGGTGAGGAACAGGACAATGAAAATCTGCAAACTAGGGAGAAAAATGCAATTTCAAAAAAGATTTTAATTTGGACAAAAAAAAAGAAATAACAGGAGGCCAGAGAAGAGAGGTAATTTGTTTGGGTTTTTTGGTTTGGTTTTGTTTGTCTAGTTTTGTTGTGTTTGTTAGTTGTTGGGTTTTTGTTGTTGTTGTTGTTGGGTGGTTTTTGTTGTTTGGGTTTTGTGTTTTTTTTAGTTGGTTGGTTGGTTTTTGTTTGGGGTTGTTTTGTGTGGTTTTTTGTGGGTTTTGGTTTTTTGGTTTTTTTTTTTGGTGGGTTGTTTGTTTTTTTTTTTTTGATTCTTGAGCATTCTCCATGGACAGTTTCCCAGCAGGTGTGGTAAGAGTTGTCTGTACAGTGTGTGCATCCCAGGTCAGGGGTTGGAGAAGCTGTCAGTGGGCAAGGGGAAGGCTCTGCTCCACTCCACCTGGCTTTCCTTAGCATCACTGATCCTTGCTCTTCCCATCACAACTCAGTGAAAAGCACCTCTTCCTGCAGCCATGAGGCAGCTTACAGCAGGGTCATCATGAGTCCTATCCAGCTCCACACTGTTGCTGTCAGTATGAGGTGGTAACTCTGGCAAGTTTCTGGAGGATTTAGTCGGTACCTATGCTCCAGTACCTTTGAC
The DNA here is from genome assembly GCA_013399075.1 of Chloroceryle aenea. Lineage (NCBI taxonomy): Eukaryota > Metazoa > Chordata > Aves > Coraciiformes > Cerylidae > Chloroceryle > Chloroceryle aenea. Next base: position 294,510 of record VWZY01002903.1, read on the forward strand.
AGTTGAACCTGCACCAAACTGGCTTAGACATGAACTTCCTACTTGAGTCAAGGGCCTGGGGTGCCACAGTGAAGAGGACTAGGTCTGTAATGGTTGGGAAAATCTCACCTGGTTCACTTGCTACACCTCATCCACTTGCAAACCCTTCTGAAGGGAAGAAAGGGATCTTCAGAAGCTGTGTTTTGGAAAATGCCTCTCTAAAATACAAAGTGAATTCAGGTCAGGTTTGTGGTAGAAGCTTAGTGGATTTCAACAGCACCTTGTGAGAGTTTGTTTACTCCTTAGGGTCTGGTTTGGAGGTTGAATCAATAAATCACTGATGTTTTCTCAGTAGGGGCTCAAGGCCCCTAATTTGAAGATTCAAATGCACTGCTTGTGCTGGGGGTGGCTTCTAGCTGGCATGGCCAAGTGTGTCAGGACTTTGCTAGACATCTTGTTGTTCTCACCTGCCATGGGAGCTGGCATGCTTTAGCTGACTGTCTAGGCTAGGGAATGTCTTCTGGTTCAAAAGATTATCCTTGTAAATTCACAGCATATCTTGGTTTGGTGCCTTGGCACCAACTCATTTGGAGTTGTAAATGTGAACCAAAAGAGACACTGAATTATAAATACATGAAAAGACACTGTGGGAAATGGTATCTGAAGTGACTGGAGATGTTAGGGGGAGTGGTGTCATACACATTTCATTCCTTTCTCATCAACTGGAAGAAAGCCCACGCACCCCATTCCACTCCAAGAAGGCAAAGGAACTCTCTTCCCATCCTACAAGAAGGTGAATAGGTCTCATTTGTGACCTGGAAGCACAATAAGAAGAGTTTTACCTAGCACAGACAAGTAATGGTGTCTGCCTAGTGTCTTCTCTGGGTGATGTTCTCTCTACTTATAATTCTAGGTGGAGTTGTCCTCAACCCTGCGTATTATGGTACGCGTGGCCACACAAACACCATGATCCACGAAGTAGGACACGTCCTGGGACTGTACCATGTCTTTAAGGGAGTGAGTGAACGGGAATCTTGTGACGATCCCTGCAGGGAGACAACTCCATCTATGGAGACAGGAGACCTCTGTGCCGACACTGCCCCTACACCAAAGAGTAAGCTCTGTCGGGATCCAGACCCTACCAATGACACCTGCGGCCAGACACATTTCATGGGAACACCCTTCAACAACTACATGAGTTATACAGGTACCAAGTAACCCTCATTAGAAATAATAAGGGGTCACCTTCCCTAGAAACTTGGGGTTCTTGCCTTTCCACCTCCACTGATAGTCCCTTAGCTCATTCTCTAACTGATGTGGTCCCTCTTGGTGCACTGGGACGGGAAAAGCTGCAGCCAGTGCTTGCAGTAACTTCTTGACCCCTTTCTTGCTGCAGGCTGTTTCCATCCCTCACTCCCTGCCAGTCTGTCACTAGACATGCATTAAGTCCTTTCTTGTCTTCATGGTGGTATGCCTTTGTTCTCTGGTCCTGAAGAAACTTTATTATGGCCATTATTTATTATTACTACTGCTACTATAATTTTAGACCTTCGAGTTGAGCTCTTCTGCCTTCATTTCCAAAGACATGCTGCAGAGGGCTGGTGTTCCTTCTGGCAACCCAGAAGGACCAAAGCATAAAGCGCAATTCTGGCCCCCTCTGCTGTAACCCACTCTGAGTGCCACGAGGATGGTGGCACTGCTCGGGCACTAGAGCTGGTGCGAGTTGGTATTGAGCAAGTGCAGGGATGTGGAGCTGCTGAGGCAGTGCCATCTTGTGGCTTTGGGGACACACGACACTGGAGAATCCTGGCAGGAGAGCCACCACACGCTGGTGTCTCCCAGGTCTTCCCAGAGGTTTCCAAAACAGGGTTTGGAGATCAGGAAGGGTGCACATTGTCATGCCCCAACAGTCGATCCCTGTCACCCTCAGCCTCTCTTTTCTTCCCCAAGATGATGACTGCACCAACACCTTCACCCCCAATCAAGTAGCCCGGATGCATTGCTACCTAGACCTGGTGTACCAGCGCTGGGGCCAAAGTAAGAAGCCTGCACCCATTCCGATCCCTCCTATGGTCACGGGTCAGACGCAGCACTCTCTTAGCATTTACTGGCTGCCTCCCATCAGTGGTGTCATCCATGAGAGGTAAGGGATCTGCTGTTGTGATGGTCTTGGGTTTGCGGAGGAGCCTGCTAGAAGGGATGAGGGATCCTCTGCAATGCAGAACGCCGCCCTCCCTTTTCCCCCTTGCTTGCCTCCAGCAGAACCCTCAGACACAAGAGCTGGCTGCTGTGATGGCCCCACTGGCACATGGGCTCTCCCGCAAGCTTTCTGCTGTCAGGGTGCCGGGAGGAGAAGCCAAGGAGCGTTGGGAGGCAATGCCAATTCTTAAACCCCAGAGTACAATCACAGAATGAAAAATGAGCTTCATTTAGCACTTATTGTATAAAATAGCTCTTTACCGGGAGGAAATGCAGCCTTGTGGTTAAAGCAGGGAGCTCGAACCACAAGACCTGGGTTTCGTTCCCAGTGCTGTCACGGACTCACAGTGTAACTAACCAGGGGTAAGTCAGAAAACTTTTCAAGCCAGAGAAACCAGAGTTGTTTGGCTGGTGAGCAGTGCGTGGCCCTGAACACTGGGAGGCTGTCTGTCTTCTCCCCAGCAATGGGGAGTCACCAAGACCTGGATACACTACCAATGCCTCTGTTCAGCAGCCCCTCTTACTATAACATTTTGGGTTCCACCAGGTTTTGGGTCTGTGCTTTTATTACAGGACCATAAGCATGTGTTGAAGAGCTCTCAAACTCGTAATAAAGCTGCTTCACAAAGCTGCCTCTCTTGCAATTAAAATAAAGGTGCTGTTTGAGGGCAGCTGGGATACTTTTGGGTCAGTATTTGCTGCCTTTTCCAAGAACTGATGCACTCCATGATGGACCTCTTCAAAGGGATAGCAAGAGCACATGCCTGTCACCCCTGAGCATTGAGAGCATCTGAGTACTGGGTGGCTTTGAGTCATCCAAACTGCTTTAGTAGGGAATGAAGTGGTTTGAGAGCAGGAAAGCATGGGTCTAGAAGGTAAGTGCTGGATCTGTGAATCCATCCCCAGCTCTTGCTCATAACTGGCTCAGGACATGGTCCAGAGCAAGTGTCCTGCAACCCCTGAAATGAACTGGTCAAGGAAAGGAGCTGGGGCTGACCCTTATCACAGAAAAGTGCCTTTTGCTTTCCTGGAGATTACAGTGGAGCTTCCTTCGATTGACCTTATTGTGACTATTTTGTGTTAGAGTGGTGATGAAAGCCAAGACCTGACTGGGATTTAGCAGAGGCAGACCCATGTGCACTCACCCCTCTGCAGAGGCATTGTCCTGGCCAGTGTGAAGTCTGTTAGCTCCACTTTGTGGGTGGGGAACAGGCAATTCAGTGGCTCATCAGACTACCCTGCAAGAGAAGAGGTTAAACCCAGCTTGTGCTGTCACCCTTATTCTCCTGTCTTTGTTGAAGCTTATTCTGAGCAGGATGATATACCCAGGGGCTTCCTGAAAGCTTAGCTTTGCTTTTCCAACTTTCCATCTGATCCTGCCTGGACAAATGGATAGAAAAGTAACTGGTTGTCATGAGACATGCCACTGCCTTTGTCTTCTCTCTGCAGGGAGCAGGACACACTCTGTGATGACTGTGCAGAGGATGGCACCTTTCATCAGTACGTGCATGAGGCTTCTTCCCCTCGGGTTTGTGATTCCTCTGGCTACTGGACCCCAGAAGAAGCAGAAGGTAAACAACTCTTCTCTTCCCCTGGCTGTGAATCTCCTGAACAGAAATGAGCTTTTGTTGGGAAAAGAAAAAGCTATTTTTTTTTTCCTTTTAGAGAGAGAGATGTCTCCTCTTTGGGGAGGCAAGAAGGAATTCAAGGTGCCCAGGAGATACCTGGTAACTGCCAGACAGCTTTGGACAGATAGACACCCTGATACTAACCCCAGTCATTGCCTGGAAGGTGTTAATGAGATATACTGATCAAAGGAAGGGGCCTTTCACTGAAACAAAATCTTACAACATAGATCTTGGGACCTCATCCAAAACCTCAGGGGCATTCAAAGGTTTTGATGCAGCCTTCTCTGAAAGGAGAGAGAGGAGCACCTTGCTCAGTGCCACTGAGGCTGTACCAAGTCCCGGGCAATCTGGGTTGGGTGCAATTTCTCTCTGGCAAGGTGAACAGCAGGATGTCATAGCTTCTTTTGTGCTGAGACCCAGATCTTGTTTTAGAGACCCACCTTGTAGGCATGGTGATGGCTTTCAGGGTCATGCAACTGCCATAGGAGCTGTAGAGCTGGCTTTTCGTGCTGCCTCAGCTCCTCCAAGGGCAAAGCAGAGAAGGTGGGAAGCTGAGTGAAATGATCCCATTAAGCCATATGTACTGTACATGCTGCTGTTGAACCACGTGGAGCCAGAAGATCCGTTAGTTCTGCCAATCTGCACATTTGAGCCACTGAGGTCAACTGAAAATGTACCAGGGTGGTTGCAGAGAATTTGGACAGTAGTACACCTTTGGGATGTAGCCCACACTTTGAGAACAGGAGTATCGGGATATACCTGAGATTCTGTGCCTGAAAACTCTTTAAATATCTCTTGCTACCATTGCAAGTTGAGGAGTGGGGGAAGGGGGGGAAATCAACTCATATAATCAAGTTTATGCTTATTCAGTGATACCAAACAAATTAAAGCTTAGCTCATTTATTGCCAGTTATTCCTGTTTCCCCTGCCTGCCTGATTCACTGGCAAATTAAAACTGCTTCTGGAATCATTGGATGTGGTTTTCTCCTACGCGTGACCTGCAATTATCAGAAATCCCTGTTTGCTGTGGTGGAAAAAAAACAAAACAAACAACCCAGGCATGTTCTATGTTTTTAGAAGACTAATACTAAATGGATGCAGGCTTTACATTGGTGCTGTGCCCTAAGAAATACTTGCAGTGGTTGATGAAGACTAAGGGTATTTCTACTATGGGATGATGAATTCCACTGATGCTTTATGAGACTCAAAGCCCAATGCTACATTTATCTTGATGAGTGCTAATCTACTACTGGGGAGGGCAGGCTAGAGATCTGAGGTTAGCCTGGGCACTGTCCTGGAGGTTCTGGTGGAAGAATATCCTTCCAGAGCTGCTTCATTGGCTTGCTTTGGATCTGGTCCCTTCCTGGTTGTGACCTGTTCCAGCGTGTGCCTGTGTAAAGGTCTAATCTCTTCTCAGCCTATGTCTAAAGCCATGGAACTACAGGGACTTGGCATTCAGGTGCCCTTGGGAAGCCTTCTGTGTCCACGAGACTACAGCAAAAGCTTCATGCCATTCATCTGTGTCTATGCTGTCTCTAGAGCTTAGCACTGCAACCAGATTCAGCATGGATACCATTGTCCCTGTGTTAGTGGGCTGTGAGACACCAGATCTGGCAAGCTCTGTGCTTGATGCATATCCAGGAGCTGGAAGACTAGTGGTGCTTATTGCTTCCTAGAATGTCAAGGCAGAGGCCATCAGCTCTGACACATTCCTGTAGCAGGTACAAAACCACATGGGTGTGCAGTTATGGCATGGGAATGCATAAGCATCTATGGGGTACTGCAGGGAAGGCAGCTCTTCTGGGTCCCCTGTGAGGTCAGCTGTCCCCTGCTTCTTATCAGCCTCCTCCTCATCCCTCCTGCCCAGGGCCCCCAGATGTGGATCAGCCCTGTGAGCCCAGCCTGCAGGCCTGGAGTCCAGAGCTCCATCTGTACCACATGAACATGACGGTGCCATGTCCCCAGCCAGATGGCTGCATCCTGGAGCTGCGCTTCCTGCATCCTGTCTACCCTGATTCCCTCACCCTCTGGACCACGTACCTCTCCACGGGCTCTCCCAAGGCACTATCTGATGTTGAAGTACTCACAGAGCAGGGGGAGTCTATCCATCTGGGCCCCCTGGACACCTTCTGTGATGTCCCCTTTACCGTGAAGCTCAACATACCTAAAAAGGTGTCTGGAGTCAAAATCTACACCTTTGACGAGAGGATGGAGATAGACACGGCCCTGCTGACCTCCATGCCTCACAGCTCGCTCTGTTCTGCCTGCAAGCTGATCCAGTACCGAGTCCTTCGTGACCCCCCCTTTGCAAACGGATCCCCTGCTGCCCCGGTCCAGACACACCGTCAGTTTGTCGACACGTGAGTGACAAGGCTGCTCCATCACCCGCTAAGCGGGTGGCTGGGACAGGTTTGATAATCTCCCAAGGGCCTGCCTTTGAATCCCTGCTTAGTTTTGCTTGTGTTTTGGTTCCCCCCCTCGACCCACTCTGAAAATTACTGCGTTCAGTGCCATGAGCAGATTCCCCATTCAACACTGAGGAAGCTTTCTTCAGACCCACCATGCTAATGTGACCCTTACCCATGATCCAGGGCAAACTAGGAGCTTAATAAACCCAGAAAAAATTTTCCCCATCAGCACAACCAGTAAAATGATGGTTGGAGTTAACACCACTTCTCCCCAGCTCAGACCCTAGGGAAATAATCAGCAGGCCCCTCTGCATGACCTGGCAGAGACCCTCATCCCACAGTCTCTGCCTCTGGCAGCTTAGAGTACAAAGACGAATGTGAATCTCTGACACCGCATGGGCACACACGTGACTTCTGTAGCTGTGGTGAGCAAATCTATTGCAGATGTACTGGCTGTTCCCTCCTGCTCTTCCTTCAAGTCCTCTTTGTTCTTGCAGGGAAGTCATGCCTGGGCAGGTGTACCACTACCAAGTGCAGGCAATCTCTGGGACAATGTCAGGAGAAGCGTCCCCACCACTTGTCCATGTCCAGGGAGCACCCTACTGTGGGGATGGGAAGGTGACCAGGTAAGTCAAGAAAATCAAGCTCTCAGATGAGCTTTTTCAAGATGTGAGGTCATCCTGCCCCAAAGGAAAGCACTGTGTTGGTCCTCCACCCATGGGTACTTCACTGAAGATGCTGTGCTGAATCCCTCCAGTAGACAGGGCTATAGAGTTTGCATTTCATAAAACGCCATGTGCCTATGAGATGGCCTTTTTAAGAAGCAGGGTCTGAATGAGGGGTCCAACCTGAACATCTTTACATCTGACTGTAGTGACTGTGGTCCATCTCAGCAAAGCGTTGCAGAACCTGACCCCACAGGGATCCACCTTTGGGACTGGCCAGTATAACTTTCTGCACAGGGCACACAGCAGTTACCCTGCGGGAGTAGGTTCCACAGCAAGCACAGTCCCACACAATGTGGTGTCTTTAGAAAGCTGTCTGGTCTCTGCTTAGAGACCCAAAATAAGGGATGGACCACCTCTACATTGCAAGACTCCAATGGTTCGCCTCCCTCTGGGCAGAATTATGCCAAATGTCTATATTTTTTCAGACTTAACTTCCAGGTTGCTCAGAATCCCTTTCCTTTGAAAACAGGTTTCCTACCACCATGAGAGATAGTGCAGGAAGTACTGTGGTGTTGTACAAGACCCATCAAAGAAGCTTAGAGGAGGGCTAGCTGCTAAAATGGTGTCATCTGGTATGGCTTTAGCGTGAATTCATACTTGCTGAAAACTTGGTCCAGAGAGAGTAAGTGACCACATTAAGTTCCATTGTTAAAACTGATAGAAAAGTGAGATGAGCGGAAATAGGCAGATAGTGGCTGAGGTTTTTGGCAGGCTTTCCCATCCCAGAGCTGCTGTGGGGAAGGCCATGCAGGAAGATATGTCAGTGAAAGGTTCCTCTTCTCCCTGATCTGTGGAAATGGAACCAAGATATGGGGTTCTCACTCATGACTGGGCAGAAGCACAGGAGTGTTCAGTCAAGGGTGGTATTAACACATCTGGCTGTTGTCCTCTTAGGAGCCTGGAGGAAGAATGTGATGATGGGGACTTGCTGGATGGAGATGGCTGTTCCAGGAAATGTAAAAAGGAAAAAGGCTTCAACTGTGTTGGTGAGTCCAAATGGATTGAGACAACCTTTTGAGGTGGGAGTCAAAACTGCACGTTATTCACACCGCTTCTCAGAGTGGGATGTGATTCACCTCATCACAATAAAACATGGATCTGCAACTGGCATGATCCATGGAGTTTGTCAGGTCCTTGTTGTGGAAAATCCCAGGACTAAATGGCCAGCAGCCTCCTGGGATGGGAGGATATGTATGTGCCTGGAGCCTGGTTTGTAAACAGTTCATCCCTGGTGTTCCTGCAGGGGAACCAAGCCTGTGCTATGTGCACGATGGGGATGGTGTGTGTGAGCCGTTTGAGAAGACAAGCAGTGTCCTGGACTGTGGTCCCTACACACCTGATGGATACGTGGATCTGTGGGCAGCGAAAGCCTATGCCTCCCATGAGGATGTAAAGTCCTGCCCTGCTTCCTTAGTCACTGGAGAGCCTGTTGTGAAGGTGAGTGAAGTTGGCCAAGAAAAAAAAAAAAAAAAAGCCTTTTCTAGCAAAGCCTGTACAGTAGAGCTTGGGAAGTCACTGCTGCAAGAGTGTATTGAGGCAAAGACCGAAATCTTTAGAGCAGCTCTAAGTGTTCATTGATTACTATAATCCATTGCAGGGAGTCAGCAGAAGACCTGGTTGTTTCTCACGCCCCTCTTTCACTTGTCCCTAAGCCCGGGAATTGCAGTACATGGAGGGTTGTTTGATCAAGACAGGGAGCTCCTCCCCCTGACTATGCAGTTTGCTAAATAGTGACCATCCCCATCCCATCACTAAATGCACAACTTGGAGCATGTGAGTAATCCCACTATAAGTTTTAAAAAATCCTGTAAGACCTTATAAGGTCAGGGCCTGAAAGGATAAAGTCATGCATACATATACATCAGCATTTCTGCTGCTCTGTCTCTCTGATCTGAGGCCAAGACAAAATCAATGGGAGGATTCCCATCTTTCATATGGGCTTTGGAGAAGGGCCTGGAGGTCTAGGACAGGATTTCGCCTGATGGGTGGTAATGTGGTGTGTGAATGTTCTTTCCTAGTAAGCTGAAGAAGGGCAAGATATATGTAGAGGTCTTATTTAACCCTTTATTATATGTGTTTCTATTGACCTCATGTAAGGAACAATATTCTTGAGACCTACAGCATGATTAAAGTACTCAGATGTACATGTATACATGCCTTGGGTTCAGGTGTCTGCTCCTCTAGAATGACACATGTATCTCCCAGGTTTTGTCTGCCAGACCTGTGGAGATATCTGAGATACCACAGGCCACTGAATGTCACAGAAGACTGGTAAACTAATCAGATCTCATCAGCTCAGCCAAAATCAGGAAGCTGTGGTCTTACCTACCATCTCAGTTTGGTTCATTATTACTTTCTCAGCCTCATAGACACTATGGGGTGCTTAAACAGCTTATTTACAGCACCTCCAAATGGCAAAGGTCTCCTGTGCACACATGTGAGTGGTGAGAGGTCAGTCCTGCTTAGGAACCCATATTCTAGTTTTCTTCATGCTAGGAACCAACTTTGGATCCTTCTCAACATTTGTCAAGTCTCCCTTGAGGTTTTGTTAGATGCTGTTTCTCTCGCTCTCTTTACTGCTTTCTGGGTTGAAATAAGTCTTTCCTTTCAGGTATGTAAATCCCACCTTCATGATGTACCAAAGGACCTTTCCCTGGCTGCTTGGTTCCCCTGTGCTCCTGGCCAAGACAGTGCTCAGGATCTAGATGAGGAGAGGATGCCCTTGGGCAACGAGAGAGTTTGGCTCAAGGTAAGTGATTTGTGATCGGGCACGTGATTTGCTTGTCTTTGCCACAGTGCTTTGGTGACAAACACCCATCTTCTCCTGTCCTGCAGGAGCAGCAGCAGTCTGAAAAACTGCTCAGGTAGGACTTCATATCCTACTGAACTCTTCACAAACCCCAAATGCCTGTGGCTGGGCCTTATGTAGTTACCCCATTCCCACTGTGAACAGCAAACCCATCCTGGGGCAGATTGTCAGGAGAAGGGCTGTGCCTGACTCCAAGAGCCCACAGAAATGTGTTGAAGCTGAGAAAATACTTGCTTCTGATTATTTCCTGCAGTCAAGCTCTGCCGTGACACCTGCAAAGGATGGGCACAGATGTGTTTAAAGTCCTAGTTGCCTCTGCTTCCCATGACTGTGAAGAGCAACAGAGAGTAGCTGGATATACTTCTAACATCCTAAGGGGTCCTGAGTGCTCCAAGCTGCTGCTGAGCACCCTGAGTCCACAAAAATCAGTGGTGGCATCCAGGTCCTCCTGCCTCCATATGAGTCCAGACCAAAGGAAGCATTTCTGTGTCCAAGATGCTGACCTTGCAGCCCAGTGGGGGACTTTGGGGCTGCCTCCACAGCTGGGAGGGCACCTTGGAGGGTCACACCTCTCTGTCCTGGCAAAACAGTGGAGCAGGACAGAGGAGAGCTGAGATTGAGGCCAATGTGATTTTAGGGTGTTGATTTTCTGACCACAGACACAGTATAGAGGTTTTGTGGCTGTTGCCTGGTATTACTGTAAAGCTGAGCTCTGCTACATGGCTTCCTCTGCAGTCTGAGGGGCACCTTGCCCTGCTTTGCTCAAGGTTGTCTAGAGAGGACCTCTTCTCAAGACACTCAGACAACTTGGTGAATCATCAAGCCGGAATCAATAAACGTGACTATTGCCTCTTACATTGCCCATCTCTCCAAAGAACTTCCTGTAACTGTTTTGTTTGGGTTGGTTTGTTGTTGTGCATTGTGGGGTTTTGTTTTTGTTTTGTTTGTTTTTGTTTTTTTCCCCTTTCTTCCATGTCTGTGCTCACAGCCTCCTTTCCAGCTTCAGTCACTGGCCATGACAAATGTGCTTCCTTCCTTCCTTTGCCAGTGACAAAGCGTGCTCTCCCCCTCTGCCCTACCTAGATGAAAGCTTGCTTTCCACTTCTCACCAGGGATTAAAGTGTGCTCCAGTTTTATTGGAGCTTGTAGTCAGTTCTCTTCCTCCATGGATGTTTATATTAAAGACTTTCATTACTGCAGCTCCATGCTCTCTCTAGGAGTGCTATTATTTTCTGCCCATAAAATTATTTATGGACTAGTAATAAGTATGCCCATAAGCTTTTTTTTTTTTTTTTTTTTATTATTATTNTTTTTTAATAGACTTTGTTTGATTGGTAACATATTGGGTTAGGAAAGACAGCTTCTTGACAATTTTCCTGGCACAGTTGTCTGTCCAGATGGGAACGGTACTGCTCATACACATGTGCACCCATGTGTGCATGGGGTTTTGTGGTCACCAGCTTCCATGGCCTTTTTCAAGTCATTACACCTGGGTTAGAGCCACCCCACAAAACTCATTGGGTGGGAAAGGCTAGGTAATGCAGTAAGTGAGTGGGGGGCAAGAGGTGTCTGTCTGTGTCACCTAAGGAAGCATCTGCCACACACATTGGGTCTATCTGGGAATTGCTTTGATTTGCAGATCTCCAGCCATGCTTTGTCCTCATTTTCTAACACATCTGACGAGGAGAGAAATCAAAATCACTTGTAATCAAGTCAAGGTGTGTGACATGCAGGAAATGAAGCCCAAAGTGGGGGGTGGGAAACTAAGAGGATGACCTGCTGTGGCCAAGTAGGTAATATGTAATCCAAAAAAAAAAGAAAAATTAAAAAAAATTGGACTGTCAGTCAAGTCAGCTGCTGCAAGTAGATGCACTGTAGGAAAGGAAAGACTAAATCTTCCACCTTAAGCTGTGTAGTCCAGGGAAAGTCTCACCTGACTTCTTCAGACATCCCTCCATAAGCCATGCTTGGAGGAGCAGGCACTAGGGGGCTGGGTTAAAATCTGCCAGCTCCTTGAGGTTTCCCAGCTGCAGCTCTGTCCTGGGGGACTCCTTGGAGCAGTCTCTGAGCACTGCTGGCTCTTTATCTTTCTTCCCTTCTTGTTTTCCTGTTGCTTTTCCTTTCTCCCCCTACTTTTCTCACCAAGGGTTACAGTGCAAATGTGCCAAATAAAAATTTTTGAGCCTTCTGGTCCACTCTTTGCATTTAGGCCAGCCCTGCATGAGAGCAAGCCCTGGTCAAGGGACTGTGTAGGCAGTGGTGGGACTTGCTTGTGGGGTGTTTGCTGCTGAGCACCACCCTACAGGGTGGGAGACCTGGGCTGAAGCACAAGTTTTTCTCCTGCTTCTGTGCATGAGCAATACCCGATGTAGCATGAACAACCATGAGTCTGGACTTCCATCACAAATGGGTGGTTGTCCCTTCTGCTCCTGCAGTCTGCTCCTAGGGCTGTGGCCAGCCAGCTGGGACTTGTCCTGTTACAGAAAGCACCTTTGCTTTGAATTTCTGATCTCCCTTGATGCTGGCATTCAACAAAAACATTCCATAGGGTAGATCTTGGTCAAAACACACCTCAGTACTGGGTGGAGGGGGTACCAGGGTGGGGGAGAAAAACATTTTTATCTTCTTACTTCCAAAGAACATCTGCCTTGCCATAATTCATGCTTTGAGCTTCTCAGCTGCTGCCTGTAGCCTTCAGGGCTGTAGACAAGTGTGGAGCTGTCAGCTGTCCTAGCAGGCAGGACTTCTTCCCACAAATCTTTCCACGTGTTGGCCGACAGACAGTTTGCAGTCACTCTGAGTATCAGAGCTGTTCTTTTGTTGGGTTTTAGTGTGGTTTCTTTTAATGGAAATATTTCAGTGGCATGGCTGATAGCTGTGCTCTCTGGGTGCCTCACTGGCCCAGTCAGCACCATGTAGGGTGGGAGTCAGAGCTTGGTGAAGGGAGGGGAGAAAATGTGTTCTCCAGGTCTTGGTCAGGTGTTGCTCAATTTTTAAGAGCAGCAAATGTGGAGGCTGAACAGATGCAATAAATTTTTGGCAAGATGGGACTGACATGTGGGGAAGAGTAGTGAAAGGGAGAAGGGGAATGAAGAAGGAAAGGACTGTGTTACTGCACCCTTCTTTCCCTCCTCCCTCTCTCTTCCCCCCACCCATGCACTGCCCTGTATACCTACAGTCCCTGACACTCTAACCCTGCTCCTGCTCTCTCACCATGATCCTTCTTTCTCTCCCTTGCATATAGGGGCTTAGAAAGACTGTATTTGGTATGCATGCTCTCAGGGTCTCTCTTGCTCTTCTGTCCAGGTGTGCTTTGAGAGACCTGCAGTGCCCACCTCCCTCCTGGTCTTCCTGGCCTCCGATGGCACTGTCCCAAGCAACCAGCACAAGCCGAGGGTCTCTGTCCAACTGAGTGACATAAATGGGCTGAACCACTCTTTAGGTGAGCAACCTAGGGGTTGTGGCTGTCCCAGCAAGGACACCAGGAGGTCCCTCTACTGCTGCCCTCTCCCTGGATTGGGTGCTGCTGTCCCCTATCCCCTGTTGTAGCATCTGCTTTCCAAGCTGGTCTGTTAGGATGGGTGGGGAACAGAAAATGTAAATCAAAAGTAGAGAAAATATTCCTGAGGCTGACTTAATGGCTGCTTTCTTTGCTGTATCTCCCAGGGATGTACGAGCTGTCATGTCAGCACAACCCCCTTGTCATCAACGTGACCCATGCTGAGGAGGACCCACCCCTCTGGGCTGCTTCACTGCTGCTCAACTTCTCTTCCCCACTTGTGGGCATCACGGCCGTGGCCTTGCGGACCTCAGCTCAGCCTGGCTTCACTGACTCCACCACCTGCCTCCTGCAACATGAGGAGGGATGTGGCCATCAGAGCTACAGGTATGTTCTCCTCGGGACACTTCACAATGGGCACCCAGAGTATTTCTCTGGGGCTTTGTGCTTTGCTTCTGTAGTTTTTAATCTGCTCACCGGATGTTTCATGATTGTTCTCAGGTGACTTTTGAGGTGTTGTTGGAAAATCCAGTGTAATGAGTCTTGATTTGCTTATCTCGCTGTGGGAGGGAAGGTAGGAAAATGGAGTTTGTGTGAAAATGCATTAAAGGGCTGTTCCCTGGTGGGAAACGAACTTCCCTCTGCTGAGGAGTTAGTGCTGAGGGTTGCTGCTGAATCTGAAACATTGTCATCTTCAGTGTGTGCTTTACAAGCTCTGTCTCTATTCATTCCAGTCTTCCCCACACTGTGGGAGGTAGGGATGAAGCTCTCCTCCTCCTCCTCCTCCTCCTCTCTGTTCTGTCTCCTCATCTATCCCAGGCTCCTCATCAAGCCTCATGTTGCCCTCATTTTAGCACAGCAGTAACAATAATAATAGTAACCTCATTTAATTTATCGATACCCAACATTCGCAGGCATTTGCCTGGCTTCATAAAGCAGCAAACAAGAGGCAGGGTGTGCAGAAGGAGGAGCACTGCTCTCTGAGAAGGTCATAGAATCATAGAATAGATTGGGTTGGAAAAGACCTCCCAGATCATCGAGTCCAACCCCTGATCCAACTCCAATTACTATATCATGGCACTAAGGGCCATGTCCAATCTCTTTTTAAAAACCTCCAGGGATGGTGAATCCACCACCTCTCTGGGCAGGCCGTTCCAATGCCTGATTACCCTCTCTGTA
>VWZY01002903.1:308983-353787 GCA_013399075.1 Chloroceryle aenea
GACACTCCCTCCCAGCTTGGTGTCATCAGCAAATTTGCTGATGGTGGACTCAATCCCCTCATCTAGATCATTGATAAAGATGTTAAACAGGACTGGGCCCAGCACTGATCCCTGGGGGACACCACTAGTGACCGGCCGCCAACTGGATGCAGCCCCGTTCACCAGCACTCTCTGGGCCTGTCCCTCCAGCCAGGTCCTCACCCAGCACAGAGTGCCCCTGTCCAGGCCCAGGTCATGCTGGGAAAGGGATGGGGAAGAACTGTTGTCCAAAAAGAACTAAATAATCAAGGTAGAGTGTGCCAGGCAGAGGTGAAAACCCTAGGAGGAACGAAAGGATGGATGGTGCTCAGCTCTGACTTGGATGGGTAGTGGGGCTGACGACAGGTGTGGTTTTAGACCCCAGGCTCCCTGAATTTAAAAGCATTGCTGATCTAGGGCTCTGGTTCAGCCAATTACTCAAACCACACCACTGGGAATACTGATTTTGGGTACAAGCTTTGCTGGAACTGGGAGGAGGGGGGGGAAGTTAAGAGTGAAGAGCTTTGATTTGGGTCATTGCATCATGGCCACCATGGTTTTTCTTCTGTTGATGGCCTTGGATGGATGAGCATCCCTGATATGAGTGAACGTGTGTGTGTGTCTCTAAAAGCTTGTGGGATCATGGTACATTTGATTTATGTAGAGTTCTGGAAGCCATGAATATCCTACAATTGCTTTATACTTTCTTTTTTAAATTTTTTTTTTTTTTTAAGTGCATGTGTGAGTTATACAGAAACATAAATCTTAGCGAGTCAGCATATAAATATTATTCTCAGCCTTACATTAAAGGATCAGCGTCCACCTGAAATGCGGTCCATTTCCTCCTGGTAGCTGTTACAGCTATGTACACGTATGCTTCTAAGACCCCAGCCAACTGATGTGGTTTTTCAATTACATTTACTCATCCTTTAAAATAATTTTGGGCTCTTGTTGCTTGAGAGCTTCTCCCTCCCCCTCAAAAGTGACTGCAAGAAGGAATAGACTGACTGGGCACAGCTGAGCATTGCCTGTGGATGGGGAGAAGCTCATGTAGAGACAAATAGAGAGGAAAAAAATGTTTTTTTCTCTTAGAAGTCTCATTATCACCGAATCACAAGCCAGTTCCGGTATCACTAAAACACACAGAGCTGTGTACCGCCCCCTTTGTGTGGGCATGGCACGACCCAGCAGGATCCTTGTGTCTTCTCCTCCTCCTCACTGCCATCCAATGGCCTTGGCTTAGCTGCTGTATGCTGAATTGCAGTTCAGACACATGCCCTTGGCAAAAACTTGGAGCAAGTCAGATCCACAGAGTTTTTGCAGTAGGAAATACTGTTTATGGCATTGTTTTTCTGGACAAAAGACTTGAATATTTAGAGGGGGGTTAGGTTTACAGCATCTAGTAACCCTGCTGATAATAAAGGATCTGTCTCTGTTCAAAGTCAGGAAACATAATAAGTATTTCCTCCTTATTATATTTTAAAAATCTATTTTATCTCCAAAACCAGCATACAGCAGTCTTTTTATTTTTAAGGGGCAATAATCCATTTTGTATAAGGGGAAAAAATCCTGTATAAAAATTCCATAATGTAAAAATCTTCAGGGGTTTAGAGACAGTCAGCTGTAAAAGATCATGGAAGATCTGTGCTGTTCCTATAAAGGACTGGCCATTTGTACACTCCCAGCTTCATATACACAGTACGTGCATGTACTTTCCTGAAATAACCCAAGAAAAGGACAGTAGCTAAAAGCAACAAAGCAACAAGGTTTCCTGACTTCGGTCTAGAAATACTTGTTGCCAAAATAATAAATATGTGACAGTTTGGTATTTCTGTAGCATCTTCAATCATGAAGGATCTCAAAGTGCTTTGCAGGATGGGGAAAACAAAGAGATCATATGATCTGATCTGCTGACCAAATGCAGCCATCTCCTGGTCAAGTCATGCAGCAGGCACTGGACACTAGAAAGTGCATACTTGTTTTGGAAAACAGAGAGTTGCCTTCTGCTCTTGGGCCCATTTAAGGCACTGAAGGTTGGAAGAGCACTTGCAGACCAAAGCCATGTGGTGTCCCTTTTTTGCACCTTGCTACCAGCACCAGGAACCACACTGTCTGCCAGAAGCTTAGGGCTCCTCTTTGTTTTCTGGACCCAGTCACAACCTTATGTGGTCAAGCAGAAATCAGACTTTTAGTGAGCTTCAGTTTCCACACAGGAAACTCAAATTCTCCAGCTTTCATCTTTTTCTTTGTATTTTAAAACTGAGCCACGGTCCCTCCTCTTTTCCTTGGTACAGGCTATACATGAAACAGGCGAACATTGTTCATTTCCTTTCTTATGTTTATTTTTAGCCTGGTTTTATTTTTAGTGTGTTTTTATTTTATGTTAGCACATGCTGGAAAATGCCTTGGTGAGTTAGCGGGAAAGGTGCTACAAAATGCAATCTGCATTGTGTCCTCTGCTCCCCCAGGTGGGAGCAGAGGAGTTAAGGCATCAGGAGGAGCCTGGTTTGGATTCCTTTCTCTCCCCGACACCCACTTTCTGTATGAAAATCAGATGGAGGAGGGGGGCTGTTTACATATTTTCAATGTGGAGATGCTGGTATTTCATTTTCATCCCTTTGGTCTAGGGTGCACCATTGTTAGGGACTGTACACAGTGTGGATGGACCCTTGTGTTGGTATCTCAAGATCAGTGCAGGTGGGTTGATACATGCCCAGGTCAAGATGTAGCTCCATCTCCACTCTGTCCTCCCAGACAGTGCTTGATCAGGCACTGCTTGTATGTACCAGCCAGTCGGCATTGAGAGTTGTCTCTGCTGTGAGGACAGTGTATACTGTGCAGGTGTCCGTTTCCTGCCTCTCCTGGGCAAATGCAGCCTCTTGTGTGCAGCATGATGCCCATCAGAGCAGGCTGTGTCTGTACTGCACCATGCATGTCCTCTTCCCTTGGCCTGGAGGAAAACACCTCTTGATACCCAAGCCTAGAGTCCTGATCACCACCTTTCCTGGGGTGTGAGCTCACCTCAGCCTTTGCCTCTGCCCCTGAGACCTCTCAAGGTTCTTCTCCTTAGGCATCAAAGCCTGTTGATATCTGGTACTTCTTTTTTGGATCCCTGGCTGGCTGACGGGTAGTGTCTCTACTGTAGGAATTGGTAATTTGCATCCACTGGTGGCTTCATTGTCCAGCTGGCAAATGACAAGGTAAACCATCGAAGATGCAAGTCCTGTAAGAAAGATGGGGACAATCTTTTTAGCAGGGTCTGCTGTGACAGGACAAGGGGTGATGGTTTTAAAGTAAAAAAGGGGAGGTTTAGACTAGAGAGGAGGAAGAAATTTTTTATGCTGAGATTAGTGAGATACTGGCCCAGGTTGTCCAGAGAGGTGCCCCACCCCTGGAACCATTCCAGGTGAGGCAGGCTGGGGCTCTGAGAAACCTGCTCTAGTTGCAGATGTCTCTGTTCATTGCAGGGGGCTGGTCCAGGTGAGCTTTAAAGGTCCCTTCCAGCCCAAACCATTCTGTGATTTTCATGGGCTGCCTCATTCTATGTGCTCTCTGCAGCTTGATCAGTTTCTTGAGTTTAATGGTCTCTATATGTTGTGGGGTTTTTTTTCTTAGGACATTGGGGCTGGGGTAGAGTTAATTTTCTTTGCAGTAGCTAGCATGGGGCTATGCTTTGGATTTGTGCTATTTGATGTTGATTCCCTATTTTCTTACCAGTATGGACATTGCATGAATTATGCAAAGCCTTCTGATCTTCCTATGTCCAGTGAAGAAGGGAGCAAGTGCTGGGAGACCCTCAATTTGCCTGCAGAGCCCTCAATGGACTGCTGCAGACAGCCTGCCTATCTGTACCCTACTTCCCACCCCAGCATCCTACCCTGCGTTCCCCAATGCCATCTGCAGCCACTAGCATTTTTCACAGAAAATGGATTTAAATGTGTCCTTCAGAGGGCTCTTATCTCATGTCACAGGCTGCAGGAAGTGATGACTCCACCATCTCCCCTGCTGAGCTATTCTTATATCCCATAACCCTCTCTGCTGAGAAGTTGCCTCTGATTTAAAGATGAAAGCTGTCACTTATGCTCCACCCTTGTCAGAAAGGTCTAAATGCCCCCTGCCAGCAAATGACTCATCTGTGTATATGTGTCTGTGCAGGGTGATCAGATCTTCTCACTATCTCCTCTCTGTCGTGATAAATACTTTTTCTTCCTTAACTCTTATAGCATAAGTCTTGCAGCCCAACTGTGGCTTCTGTTTGCAGCTCCCTTTTGAAATCCCTCCACTATTTCTCCTTCTTTCTTGGTGGCAGATGTGAATCAGAAGTGAATTCCTCTAGGCGAGATAGGATGTGGCAGAAATGAGATGCAGTGTGTTGCTATAGGGATCAGATATGGATAGAGGTGGTGTTTGGGATAGCTGGATATGCACCTTTGAAGAATATCAGCAGATAAATCCTACCTATGTGCTGGCTTCATGATGAGCATCTATTTTCAGGAAGGAATTTGGCCAACTCCCAAATTGGCCCAATGAAGTTACAGTCGTCCTGCCTCACATTGTGAAGCTGACTAGACTCAACTTGACATCACCTGTAGCCTCACTTTCTGTGCTTCTATAATTCTATTATGGTAGCAAACAACAACAACAACAACCATGGAAAGGAACTACCCAGAAATATGTTAAAATTGATCTGCCTTGTTTCTTTTTCTTTCTTTGCCATTATGGCTACGGAGGGGCCAATGGGTCACTTGACATCTTACTGGTGGTTTTTCTCTATCATCTGTGATGTAGATGACAGTGAATGACTCACTTTTGTCAAGTTTTTTTGGGAGTCACATACAGAAGCAAACATCTTTTCTTGAGATGACAGCCTCAGTGAAGATCGTAATAAAGAAGCATCACCACCGTTGGGTCTGTACACGTAGCCTGCTCCCATGAGATTTCCTGGAAAAGTGAGACCTTTCCCCTTCATGAGGAACGTGCCTGAAGGGAGAAACTCCCAAGTATTTCCAAAACACCTTTTCTCATTTCCTAGCTATTCTCTTTTGCTAGACCACATTGGGGTAAACATCTTTTATCTCTCTGATGTGCAGTGCTACAATTCAGACTCCACCAGCCTACATGTAGTGACTGCTTTAACTTCAGGAGATTTGGACGAAGTCTTTACCTTTCCATCAACATCTCCTATAACCCCCCCTCCTCAGAAATTTTCACAACAAGATGAACTTATCATAATTTTCCCCTGTTAGAGTTGGAGCTTGATGATAAGGGAGTTTAGCAGCAATCTTTGGGTTGAAAGCTTGTGTAGATACTACAGTGACTTATGGATGATTTATTATACTTTAGGCAGCTGCACTGTATTTGGCTTGGCTTAGTTTGATTTGGGTAAATCCATCGGCATTTTCTGGGTTCCATGAAATAATTGCTGTAAAATGCAAAATTTCAGCTTTTCAGCATCAGGGGTTTGTCACAATGAAACGGTGTCTCCCTACCAACTTTGCCACTACCAGCTCTACATGTTCCATTGCTGGCAGTTGCCTCCTGCTTTTATTCTAGAAAGGATCACAAAGGAAAAGCTTTGCTCTAGTTGATAGACTTGGTCCCATTTCAGAACAAAGCTCTTATCATTCCAGAGCAGTTTGAGCCATCGCTAGGCAGAATTTCACAAATATCCAGATCTGAAAGTATTTGATGAATGAGTTATGGGACTTGGTGAGCTGAGATAATTATGCAGGCTGGTACTGATAAGTTAGGAGAAAAACTTTGGTGTTTTGTAAAAACGTTGTTGACAAATCATTAGTTTGAGCTTGAAAAGATGTTGGGATAAAAATTGGAACTTTTTTTTGAAAACAATATTGGCTCATCCCACATCTTATACACCCTGAATCGAAAATGGGAAAAAAGTCAGGAGTTTGCAGCTGTGATAGAAGAATTTCATTTATCATCAAAAGGAGTAAGAGCTCCTTCATGCTTAGATCAGAACTGGGCTAACTTCACCATTTCCTCATCCAGCCTTCGTTACGCTGTTCCAGCAGCTGGGAGCAGTGATTTATTCTATCACTTTACCCAGCCCCTGGTAAGACATGTAGATCATGATGGGGCCAGGCCATATGGCTTTTTTATTTTTGTCCCGTGCTTGTATATCAGGCTCAAGGATATCCTGGCTCAGAGTATTCAGTGATGATAGTTGTGATGATGCTGATAACAACAAAACAATCATGGCAAAGTTTGTAGGTAGAGATGATATATATATTATTTTTTTTTTACCTTACTGAAATATTTGAGAAAATCAGACAGGTTTCAGTGAAGTACACCCCTCTTCAGGTCTGGAATAGCAGCACCAGGCTTCAAAGCTGCATGTATGATGAGAACAGCTGCTCAGAACCTAAGTTGATAGGTCTCAGATCATTTCCAAAATAAAACCTAGAGGGTATTTGTGGGGTAGGGGAAGATAGTGATCTTTTGGGGCAAAGAGAAAGCTAATTACCAGTAAGATGTATCTATAAAGAATGTGTGTATGAATATATGTGTGGTGTATAGACAAAGAAGGTTTTGATATTATGGCCTATAATTTTCAACCCCCTTTTCTATATAACATTTTACATAAATAATAATACAGTGAGAAACTTGTTCATCTCTCAATCTACTTTATGTCAGCATTTCTGGTTACATCTCCAAATGGATGGAAAACCAAAACATGCCCAGTAGTGCTGAAAAGGATCAGTGCCTTTTCACCTGTGATTTAATAACAGCATTGTTCCAGATGCCAAGGCCACCCTGGACAATGTGCCATCACTCCACCAACACTAGTAGAGCTGCTCCAACCAGACACTTGCCCTGGCCAGACGTGTCCAAAGGGTGCTACCACCTTGCCTCAAAACAGTGCTGGGATGAGTGCACGCTCTGTACGTCAACATAACATCATGAGCAGATGAAATTAGGTGTTTTGGGGTCCTGGTGTTGTGACCCAGCTGCCTTGTAGCCTACAGCTGCTTGGTGAACCCACCATTCATCTGCCAGCCCTGCTTCTCAATCTGTGGTCTATGATTTGGTTAGATAACCTCCATGTGCCCAGGGGTAAGGACTTCCTTTCAGTGGTGTGTTGATGTGGCACCAGGCACCATGGTAAAAGGGATGTTGCGCACCAGCTTCATGCCCACATCTGGTAAGGAAGGAGATGGGATCCAAGAGCAAGACTGGAAAGAGGAGAAACTCAGCCTCTGTGCAGAGACACAGGCACACGGAGGTTTAGGACAGCGGCTCCATCACCAGGAAGTGAATTTGGGGACAGGAGTGTGTATGTCTGTGCTGGGGACACAGGCAGGGAGTAAAGTAACCACCCAGAGAAGGTGACTGCAGGAGGGGAGGGGAGAGGGCTACAATTGGTACCAGATGCCCTCAGAAGCTAATGACCTGACAAACTCTGTGCTCGTAAAACAAATTCTTTAAAAAGGAAGCAAATGGAAATATAAGCTAGTGAAAGAATTTGCAGCAGCTGCCCTGAAACCATTTCTCACTTCATAAACAGGTCTACATTGAAAAAACAGCCCCTTTCTTCTTGTTCTCTTTTGTGGTCCCCCTCCTGTGCCCACCAGCTCTTTCAGGGCTGTGACCTGCAAGTTTCCACCATGTCTTTGACTCCATGGACTTGTCCAGAGTCAAAAGCACACTGAGTTCCCTTAATGGCCATGCTGGCACCAATTTTTGGTTTTTTAATTTGTTTTTTTGGGTGGTGCTTGTGGGATTTCTAGCCATATGTCCTTGGCTGGAGAGGTTGAATGAACACAAGAGGCAGAGGCTGCCTCTGCCTCCCGTGGGTGAGACATAGTGTACAAAAACTGTTGGCACCCCCATGCAAAGCCAGGAGCAGAGGGGAAGTGTTCGGGTGCAACTCCCTCCCTTCTCTCCCCAATTACCACCTGAAGCTGCTGCACCCCTGCCCCTGCTTCAGGAGGGCTGATGTCAACTTTAGCACCTATAAAACTTGGTAAAAAGTAAAGCCTGACCACCAGATAACCAGATGACACTTTCCTGTGGGATCTCTTGTGTCAAACCCATGTCTTGTCCTCTTTCCATCCCATGTAATTAATTTACTGGTTGCATTTCACTGGTGGAGACTATAGCCTTCTGACCAGCACTCCTCTTCACTATGGAGTTATTTGTGATGCTTAATCAGAACGTAACAAATGGTCCTTGATGGGAAGCTGCTGCTGTGAGGAGGGGTGTGTTTATTTCCAAGGGACAGGAGACAGATTGCAAGGTTTTCTGGGGCCTCTTGTAACTTGAGGTGGTGCACAGGGGAGGGTAATTCCTCCTTTTAGCTGCATCTTACCTTGGTGGCCACAGCTGAGTCTGTAGAGCCAGACAGGTCCATGCTGAGATGGTCTTGATCACAAAGAGTTTGGCATTGACATGAATGGGCTTGAAATGCTGTGTGGGCCTGTGGGAAGAGCAGATGTTCTGCAGATCATCAAAGCAGAGTGGGAAGGTGACAAGAGTAAGGTGGAGAAGACAGCTGCAGCACGTCCAGCTTCTCCCTCCTACCTCAGGCTATGGTATGGCTGTGTGGACATGAAGCTTGGGCAACTCTGCTGCCAGGTTTTGTGGGAACTGCATGTAGTTTAAAGAACATCTTACGGATGATTCACTAATATATGCAGGGGTTTATTCTCCACTTAAAACTTTCCTTGCATTTGGAGAATCCTCTGTGGATTCTCTGATGCCTAATAGAGGGTTTGACATACTCATCACTCTTCTATCAGCAGAGGCTTTAAAAAGGTATTTTCTTCTTGACCACTATTGCTGCAAATCTTGTCTTGTCTGCATTAAGACTGACAGAAATCGAGGTTCGGATTCAAAAGTTACCAGGAAGTAGAAACACCCAGTGTTACTCTCTGGGCTTTGTTGCATTTGGAAAGTGCAGATCTCTTGCTGTCCATTGTCTGTCCCCAAGCATTAGTGTCTGAGACACATGCATGAGCAGAGTATGTACAGGAAGACATGTGTGAGTGACTGCAATTGTTTGTAAGTCGAATGGGGTACTCCCTATGGCATTGTACAGTGCAGTTACAGGAGGTTTGTTGCCACAAGTTTTTGGATGTCCAGTATGATTTGAGTATGTTGGAGGTCAGACATTGTCATGTGGTAGAGACCACCTTGCTGCTAGAGAAGCTGCAGCCCTCTCAAGTAGTTGCTACTATTCTGGCTGTTTATAGCTTTACTCCTTGTGTGGTCAGGAGTGCTGCTCTATAGGACCAACTGACAGCAACTTTCCCTCTTTGGCCTTGCTGGACATGCCATCTGCCTGCCCTCTCTCTGTCCTCTCCCTCCTCTCAATCCCTTGGTCCACCTTACACCAAGCACCACAAGCCCCTTTGGTGCCAGGCTCTGTGAAATATGACCTGCACACCCTGGGGCAGAAGAGCTGGAGTAGCCCTAGCCACACCAAACAACATGGATTTTGGTAAGGCCATTGCTGGGCTGTGTATCCTTTCATCATCTTGGAAGGACACCAGCCTCTGTGGGAAAATGCAGGCTGGGGTTGGGCTGAGGTCCAGCCAAGGCAGATCTGGAAAAAATATCCTCCTGGCATCACTGTCAGGAGACTTCAAGCCTGAGAGAACTTGGGACTAAGCAATAGATGTGCATCTCTGTAGGCATCTGTGACCCATTGAGCATCCCACACAGATGCTACCTGGACAGAGCCCCTCCTTGCTGAAGAAGTCCTGGGACACACTGGTTGATCTCTTCCCTCTTCTCTCCCTTAGCTGTGTCCACAGTTCCTGTGCAGGATTGGGAAGCTGCACACAGCCATTGCTTGCTCACACAGCAAACTTCAGCTGTACCTCTGATGGCCTGAGGCACATGGTGTGCACTGTCACCTGCGAAAAGGGCTTTATCCTCCGCTCCAGCAACGGGAAGAGCCTGGGCTCCATGCAGGTGAGTGAACCTCATGGTGGGGGGACCTCAAGGCCTGTTGGACTAGGTGCTAATTAAGAAAGATTTAACCACCCTGAGGTGATTGGAACAAGGACACCTAGTTCCTTCAGCCCCAACCTCCCTGCTTCTTTTCCAACAAACCTCAGTTCAGCAGATGCTCCAGTGCTTGACCTGTGTGCTCGCGGTGCTGCTCTAGAGACCCTCTCCTTCCCTTGCTGTAGTCCTTCTAGCTCTTCCAGCCCAATTATGACTACAGACAATGTCTCTGCCAGGCTAAAAGCCACTGCAACAAATCTCCCAAGACAGGGTGATACACTCGCAGAGGGAGGACTAGACATTTCTGTTCTCCAGATAGGCAATGCTGGGAGGGTTAAACATCCTTGGGATGTTTTCTCTCTTAAAACTGAAGTTAGCGGCTCAGGAAAAGATGAAGTCATTGCAGAGCAACTATATTTAGAGGCAGCCAACAGCATAGAGCACTCTTCTGCCTTTGTGTTACATTGCAATAACGCTGCCCACGCCAGCGGGGCAATGCAGAGGTCACCATGAAAGAGCCTGTCCTGCTTTGCAGACAGCTTGGGGAGTGCCTTGTAAAAGCCACAAACCAGTACAGTTCTTAACTGTTGAGGGAGGAGTCCTGGGACTGACATGCCCTTGGGAGCTGAGCTGCCTTGGGTCTGGGCAGTCACCTTGGCAGGGATGTGAGTGTGGTATGTCCTGTCTTTGGGATGTTCCTGGAGGGGTAATAGGAGTCTCTGGGTCTGAGCTGGTCCCTGCACCAGCCCAAGCGAGAGTGTGGACTCACACAGAATGAAGACAGATGGAGAGAGTCACACCATGTCAATAGGGTGGACCTTTTCTCTCCTCAGAGCTGCAAGAGCTTGTGCTGCCTGGCAGGCAGGTTTCCCTTGCTGCAGCTGTCAGTGGTTGCTGAAGGGAGAGGTGGGCACTGGAAAGCCCAGGGGGGCAGCTGGGGATGCACCGCATGGCCCCTCATCACCAGGGAGGTTATTAATTACATGGCCACATGACTCCGTGGGCCAAGCAATGCCCAGGGAAAACAAAATGTTCCCGTTCTTTGAAATGAAACCACACACAAAAAAAAAAACTGCAGGTGACAGTTTTCCTGCTTTTGGCAGTGAGATGGGAAATTTCTGGACAGAACTTCGTCATGTGGCTCTCACAGAAGATGGCAGCTTGTGGGTGCCCTGCCTTGAGCCCTCCAGTGACGTTATTGGTGTGGCTGTGTGAACCCTACTCATCCTGAAGCATTTGTAGAAAATGCACAAAGCTCTCCCCTGAGTATCTTCTCTCCACTTGGGTCAGCTACACCATGATTGCGCTGCACACCCAGGAGTACCAGACTCAGATTTAGTCATGTCTTTCAGAGCTACCACATCCAGGTTCAGTCAAAACATGTTGCCTGGGAGAAGTCACACACTTAAATGCACAAACAGTGTGTTTTGTACTGAGATGCTGCAGAAACATCAAGACCTGTTGAAAAATGCCCCTTTGGTCTGCAGCCCCTGTCTGAGCACTAGGAGTGGAAATCACGGAACAGTTGGGGTTGGACGGGATCATCTAGTCCAACCCCACCCTGCTGTGGTTAGGGACGCCTCTTCACTATACCAGCTTGTTCGTGGCCCACCATCATCCACTCTATTTTGATGAAGTCAGTGGCACCTACTGATCATATTTAGTGGTGGGACTACTGAGGGTTAGGTTCTTATGCAGTCTCCCAGCTCTGTAAGAGGGGTATTTGTTAACGAGACTGTATAAACCTCTGATTTCAGTGGGATCTGTGGGCTGAGGCATGAGAGAATCAATGCATTTAGGAGAAAAACAGTCAATGGGAGAACCGCCCGTCAACGTCTGAAGTAAGACTTGGTCTCATAGAAGAGAAAATTGCAGTGCACAGATTTGGGAATAACTTGTAGTTTAGGAAGTAATAGTATACATTGAAGGGATTTTCCTTTTTACCTTAATGTGCTGTGGCACTGCTCAGACAGCAATTATGAGCTAATGTTCTATGGAGGCAAGCAAACCAAGCATTAGAATGTCTCTTGAGCAGGTGGCTTGTGTGTACCCCAAAGGCCATTTGCTGCTTTCACATCCAAACCTCAACCTGTGAACAGATAAGAGATTCATGACTCAGTGTCCATAGTGGGGAGTAAGGGCACATTGGGGAAGGAGAAACAGAGAAAAGCTCTCCTTGTCCTGAAACTTGTGTCAGCCCTTTCTGATGTGGTGGAAAACCATTAGATTAAAGCTCACCCACAGGGGTCTGATGGGGATTTTCTTTCTCCACAGAGGGAGGTGGTGCTGATGTGCAACTCAGGACAGTGGGACAGATCTGTGACTTGTGACCCTGTTGACTGTGGTGTTCCTGGACAGTCCCACGTGTACTACGCTGAGTTCTCCTGCCCCAAGGGTACCACCTACCTGCAGAGATGCTCCTTCTCCTGCATCCGCCCAGCCAAGCTTCAAGGTACAGTCTGGAGTGATGAGAGATTTAACCAACCTTTTTGGTGCCGTCTTTCTGTGCCTGCCCTAAGATGTTCAAGCAGAACATGGTGACTCTGAATTTCCCGGTAATCCTGGTTTCTGCCAGTCAGGTGGATTCTAGAAAGACTCCCCAGAATGGTGGCCATCCATCCCCCTTGATCAGAGACAGCATAGTGTGGGGTTAATTCCCTCTGACTCCCAACCCTAAGGGCTGGCAGCTCCTATCCATCCACCTCAGGGCGTACAGATCTCCTGATAGCTGGTAAGGTCTGACAGCCTCCAGCACTATGGGGGTGAGGGATACAAGAAGCACGTAGGCAGCCAGCATGGACAGGCAGAGAGAGAGGACTTCAGAGAGCCAAAAGTGGCTCAGTGCCTGTTGGCTGTGGTAAAGCTTGTGGTTAAGGAGGCCTGGGGCTGTATAAAGCCATAGAGACTGATGCCCACAGCTGCAGTGCAGGCTGGGAGATGTTCACCACCCAGACACACAGCAGCCCCCCAGACGCACCATGGCCTGGCTTTCATTCTGCCGACTCCATCAATAGCCACAGGAATGTTTTGAAGCCAAGTCAGAGAAAGAGAGCTACTGTTCCTGTCTATGCAAGGCTGAACTGGATGGGATTTCGGGGGTAATTGCCTTGACAGCTCCAAGCATTGGGACTTTATTTGAGTTTCCACTAGTGCCTTTGCTCTGAACAATCACATACAACAAATCATTTTAATGGGTGCCCTATTTTATGGAGACATTTATAGCTGAAATGTATGAAAATCATTTGCCTTTTCTAAGTTAAATCTAAGGAGCAAAAACTGCAGGGAATTAAGGTCTCATTCCACAACAGGGGTGATACCAGCAGATCCCCAGTGTGAGCTGATCAAAGAGTAGCATGTGAACAACAACTCGACAGCCCAGATTATGCCTGAACCAATGCCTGTGGCCTTGGGTGGGTCAGCTGAGGGCAGGACTTTAATAATATCTTTCTCTTGCAGCCTCCTTGCGTTCCTTCTGAAGTCAATGGGAGATTTGCCTCGGTGGGAAAATGTCCCCTTGGTGGAGCACCCTGGGTGACTTCCAGTGGCTGACACGATGGCTGGTGGTGCTTGGCCAAGGCTGTGTGGGCAAACACTTAGAGGTCCAGCCCACTCAGCTGAGCTGTCAAGGCAGGGACGTGCTTGATGCTTGTTCTCCTAGAAGGCTTGCGTCCTTATGGGCAGGATCTCAAGGCTAATAAAGGCTAAGAATAGGCAAGGAAAAGATGATGCAGCTGCACAGGGGATGACCCTCAGCAGCACTGGCCCATTAGGAACGCAAGTGCTGAGCGGAGGCAATGATCTTGCCTGTGGTCCAAGAGCAGTTGTAGTCAGAGCAGTGATCCCATAAAAACAAAGCAATGCTCAAAGGGGGTGTGGAGCAGTCAGGCTGCCTGCACCAGGAGCCTGCTGATCCAAACTTCTCAGTAGTAAGAGTCCCATTTACTTCAGTCCAGCTTTTTTTTCTCGTTCAGCAGTTCCCAGTGAGCCATCTATCATCCACACCATGCGATTGATGCAGTTCTGGAGAATTACTGCAGGCACACCCAGAGCTACAGTTTTGGCCACCCATTAGCTGGGTCTACCAAATGTCATTTTCTCTAGAGGGACAACAAAGAATTGGACTGTAATACTCAACCCAAACCTTTAGTAATGGGTGCATTCCCTGTCACAACAGTTAAGACTCTCATGTCTATTCTCCTGGCACTTCCCATCTTGTACCACACATGTAGCACAGCATGGGTAAGAACAAGGTGCAAAATCAGCTGGGGAGAATGAATGTGGGCTGAACTAAATATGACCAAGAGGTGTCATGCACGAAAACCCCCATCACACTGATGCTATCCTGAGGCATCATCAGAGAGGGGAAGTTTAAGGGAATGTTTTGGGGAGATTTGTAGAACCAAGATCTTTTCTCCATCTCCTAGAAGCTGTCCTTTCCCTGCTTCTGTCTGCAGTGAAGAAATTTCTGCCCCAGCCTGACCAAGCATGCAATGGAGTCCATGGTCTTCCTATTTGTTGCGTCCCTTGGCATCATTATCAACTAATAAGAGGACTCTTGATGGTTGCTCTAAGCTTCCTTCAGCAGGACTCCATCCCCTGGTCAGCTGTAACTCCAACACACTGCTTTTCTTTTGGGATCAGGAACAAACCAGTGGCTGACCTGCCTGGAGGA
This sequence comes from Chloroceryle aenea, assembly GCA_013399075.1. Lineage (NCBI taxonomy): Eukaryota > Metazoa > Chordata > Aves > Coraciiformes > Cerylidae > Chloroceryle > Chloroceryle aenea. Next base: position 323,646 of record VWZY01002903.1, read on the forward strand.
CGGTCTCTGGTCACTCCCTGAAGCCTACTGCAAGCTGGAGTGTGATGCACCTCCTGCAGTGACCAATGCCAAGCTCCTGGTTCCACGGTGCCTGCAGGGGAACCATGATGTGGGCTCCATTTGTCGCTACAAGTGCAAGCCTGGATACCATGTGGCTGAGAACACAGCTGGCAAACCTAAGAAGTAAGTCTGTGGTGCATCTGTTATCACCATTGTCTTCCTCCCCTTTTCCCAGTGCAAGCAAGGGGGAGAGGTGATGGTATGCTGCTAGTCCTGAAGAGCTGATTTCATGGGTATAAGGTAGAGGAACTTGCTCTTGTCGTCCAGATCTCTTGAAAGACAAGAAGCATTCCCCTGGTTTAGGTGACAGCAGGTGGGGACAAGATGTAAACTTCTTGTTGCACAGACATGTACGTTAAGTGCCTTAACCTAAAGCGTGTGCACCTCAATACACTTGGTGAAAATGAAGCACGTACGGAAGCATTTGCAGGCTCTCAGGTAATTAGATGTAATAAGATGCAGGAAGATTCCTGGAGCTGCTGTCTTTCCTAAATATGATAAAACATAGATCAAGGCACTGGGGGGTTTAAGAATGAATGGCTGCCTTTGGTCGGGGTTAACATTTTACTCTCTGCATTTCTTGGCTAAATTTATTCCCATTTCATTTGGAGAAGATTTTTCCTGATGCTTCGGGGAAAATTTCCTGGTGATTCACTAGCCCTGCGCTTAGCCAATATTGTGACGCTGGGGGGTAAAGCAGCATTTTTGTCTGTGGTGCCTCCAGCTGAAGTCCCTGTTGGGTGCAGTCACTAAAGAATCCTCCCCAGAGTCTTGATGCTAGCCCAAATCAGGTAATTATGTGCTAATTATTTAATACCCCCTTCCAGTTTTAATTGAATGCAGACTTCATCTCTGCTTTGCTCTAGGGCAAGGTTGTTGTGCACTGGAAAACAGTTGCCAAATTTCTTGCCTTGTAATGAAGGAAGTGGTTTCTGTAAACAGCTTTTTGCAGTGTTAGGAGCATTCTTGGGCCAAGGGGAGCTGAGCAAATTCTGATTATGATCACGTGGTAGTTTGCAGAGCAGCTTGCATGCCTGTGGCATTTTGGGCACTGGACGTGCAATCAGATCAGCTCAGCTTGTAAAGTTTGTCCATCTCAGTCATGCTGCTGCAACTGCCGGTCAAAAGGATGCCCTCTGGGACTTCCTGAGGCAACCCTGGTGTGTGTGACTTCTCTATGGGTCTGAACAGCCTGTGAGACAAGTCAAGGAAAGTCATGTAAAGCAGTTTACGTTTTCATAGTGATGCACATTGACATAGCATTTTCACATTTGCTATTTTCATTACTACTAATTCGTCCAACATCTTTAATGGTAGAGCACAATCCTGTTACAGTAAGCAAAAACCCATTAACAGAAAATTCATTGCTCACTTATCATGCAGATTAACTGCTATGTGAGGGGCCTGACTCAAAGCAAAAGCCTTTCTTTGGAATGTCAGTGTCCTGTCTCATCTGGAGCTCTGTGTATGCACTCAGCATGAGTACAAAACCCTTGGCACGTATAGTGAGCAGCAGCTACTAGCCAATAAGTGGGCCAGTCAGTTGCTGGATTGCTGGAAATCCTTCTGGTGTTTCAGCCCTGGAAGGTGGAGGATGGGAACTGCCAGAGTGAGAAGTTGCTTGCTTTGTTCGGGCCAGTTTTGGAGAAAGCAAGTTGTTGAAGGTGATGGAGTGCTCTGGAAGGGGCCGACACTGATGGGGTGCAGGTTCCTGATGTGCTGGTGTGCAAGCAGGGTTGCAGCTGGTGATTCAGACATCAGGTTTTGGGGTTTTCTGAAGTATTTCTGGGTTCTTTCTAGACACAGCAAACTGAATTCTTGATTTATTGTCTCACTGATGTCCATCAATCCAGCAAGTGGCAGCCTTTTTAAAGGATTCGGTGCCATATAGGTGTCGATGGGCATAAGAAAGCAAGACTCTGTGTACTATATATTGGACAAAGATCCATGGATGGTGCTGAAGACTCCTCATAGCAGCTAACAAGGTCAACCTTGGAAACACATTCAGACTCCCTCTGAATTGCTCTTCTTGCTCTAGCAATCATGCCTTTTTAAAGGGGAATGATGGAGGGAGTATAACCCCCATCTGGCTTTGCCAACAGCTATGGGCTTCAGACTGTTCTTCAGGAATGGTAGAGACTTCTTTGGATGCCCATGAGATCCCAAAGGATCAGCCCACTCTGTTATTATGTGAAAGACACTCTCAACTTCTCACAGCACTGTTACAAGAAGCTTGGTTATTTCCTTCAAGGGCTGCCTATAGGCACCTTCCTTCAGGGATGGCTGTGGATCCCTGGGGGACCATCTGAGCAGGCCTGAGCCATGGCTGGGATCTCTGTATGAGCTGAGATGCTCTTGGACACAGAGGTTCATGTGATTCCCTTGCTACTTATTTCATCAGTTGAATTTTACTGCAGGGGTAGTAAGGATGCTTAGAAGGCTCCTGCAATCTTGGCCGAAATTTATTTCCCATAGCCTAAGTGGAAGAGAAAGGGAGTGAAGAAATCTGTTGTCTTGGAGAATATGTTTTTATCTATTAACCTGGGTGAGGAAAGACCCTTTGGAAACCACTGCTTGTCAACAAGGGATCCTTGAGGAAATACTGATTGTGTAATCAAGATCCTGCCAGAGATTTGATGCCTTTCTGCAGCATCAGATCATCTGACTGACATTGCTGACACAAAGGGTAAAGCTTCTTTGACTCTTCCTGAAGGAAATCTGTTTTCATCTTGCATAGTCCACGTAACAGCCTGGTTTTCAGCTCCAAGCTATTTCACATCCAGCCCCAAAATAACAATAACAAGGGGAACTCAACATACACTTTTGTGCTTACTGGTGGGAGGTCTCTAGTTTTGGGCAGCATCTGTATAATGGCAGCACCAAGCCATCCACTTGAATCACACAGGGAAATGAACTTTCTGACAGGCCCCCTTTAAGTACTGAAAAGCTGCAAGAAGGTCTCCCTGGAGCCTCCTCTTGTCCAGGCTGAACAAGCCCAACTCTCTCAGCCTGGCCTCACAGCAGAGGGGTTCCAACCCTCCCATCATTGCTGTGGCCTCCTCTGGCCCTGCTCCAACAGGTCTCTCCCGTGCTGAGGACTCCAGCGCTGGACCGCTACACACCCAGGTCTTTTTGAGAAAGCTTTGAAAGTCTCAGCCTGCATTTTGACCAGAGATCAAAGGAGCAGAGCACAGCCCCCTGGTGGGCTTCCACAGGGATGTCAGCCCCTCTTCCCAGTCAGACTACAGAGACTATGAAAGAGGGAGGGGAAGTTCGAGAATGTGGAGGAGAAAATGGCCTGAAGGGAGTTAGCAGACCAGGGGCTGGAAACACACAAGAAAGAGCAGAGTGGGCAAAGAAGGACAATCTATCCCGAGAGCATTGGAGCTCATCAGGGCACCGGGCCATGGTACATTTGCAGTGGGTGCAAAGGTGTGGGGCTCTCGCTGCTTCTGCCCACATCTGGCCCCTTCCAGATAAAAGGCAAACACCCGCACAGCTGAGGGAGCCGGGTAAAGAAAACACAGGCTGTCAACCAGCCTCCTGTGTCACTTCCACCTCTAAGGTCTCTGATGAAGATTTATAGCCCAGATTGCCCAGGCTGTTTGGAGCACAGCAGTGGAGGTACTACAAGCTTCATGATGCTTTCTTTCAGTTTACTGGCAAATCTCCCTCCTTTCCAACTATTCTTTTTGAAGCCATCAGTCTCTTGTCGTGAGAGATGAGGCTTTAGGCTTATTGATCGCCGTTCCTGTACAGCAGACCCAGTCCCCCTGAGCTGGCTCCCCCAGTACATAGCTGGATTCCAGCCAGGCTCCTGCGTGCTCAGCTCCCAGAGCCAGGCAAGCATTCATGCCTTCACGTCAGATGCAGCCCTCGCTGGCCTCAGACGTCTCCTCGGCCTCCTCTACCCATTAGGCATCCGCTTGCCCGGTTGGAGGGGGAAGCTTTGACTCCGATTTTCCTGGCTTCCTCATTAATCCTTGAGAAATACCGCTAACCCAGATCAGAAGAAGTTGGGAGGGGGGAGATCTGGAAATTTCAAGCTGCTCTGAGGTTGTGTTTTTTTAATATATAGCTTTATTTATTTATTTAAAGCCTCTTCCTTCCCTCCTCTGTGCTTTAATATATACTGCTCGCTTCCTACGTGCAGCAGTGCTTCACACACCACCTTCTAGCCTGGGGTCAGCCCAGGCTATCCCTGTCTGAAGTTCCCCAGTACAGATGCTGGTGATGGGATGACCCACGAGAGCAAAGTTGTTTCTCCCCCCTAGGTCTAGGTGGGATGCAGGTCTGGGATGAGGTGGGAGGGTCCTCATGCTGGGGCCACTCCAGCGTCACATCAAGACAAGAAGCCCCAGTGAAGTTGATGGGGCTGCAAACCACAGTGTGCACCTGTGCAAACTGCAATTCCCAGGACATGTCCACCTCACACTCAAGCTTTGTCCCAGGTTCTTCCCCCACCTCCCAAGCAAAGGGCCACTGACACAACTTAGAGGAGCAACAGGGAGGTGCTCTGGTTGCTCATGGGGAAGTGAGGAGTAGTGTGTGGCTGGGATGCTTCTTTGCACTCTCAGTTTGCTCCTGTCACTGTAGCACCATCGGCTTATGCTCCAGGGATTTACCTCTTTCAAGTCTTACAGCTGGATCATACCCTGCCTGCCAGGCAACTCAAGAAGGGGAAAATGCTACTTGAGGACCTGGTTGTCCATCATGAATCAGTGTCTCATGGCATGTGCCTTTAAAGATGGACACAGCAAATTGTTGAAATGCACAAAGGAAGAGACAAGGTCTGATGGGGACATCTTTGAAACGTGGTAACCCTCATCCCAGGGGAAATGGTGAGCAACCAAGAAAGTTGAATTAGGGCTGAGCTGAAACCACACATGCCCCCAGTATGATCCACAGTTGCTCATCCTCACCACTCCTTCAAAATCTAATGCAGTTGCAGTTCCATTCAGTCAGTTCAAAACTACTGCTCTTGGGGTGAGCTTGCAGCACCACTTTTGCTCAGACACTTACACTGTGGAAATCCACCCTCCTGGCATGGTCTGGTGGGAAGATATTGTTCAGAGTTCTGTGCTGTAGGACCTGCCCTGTCTCATTCCTCCCACTGCCACCTTCCACATCACATGGTGGAGCCTGAATTTGCCACCAGGAAAAAACAACCTCTAAGATCTGCAAATAGTTGAAAAAACTGAGAATGTTTCAAAAAGCTCTCAGTTTTCCCATCTAGGAAATCCCAGCAGAAATATGATGAGGACAGCCACCAGCTCCTCTCCTAGCTCAGGCAGTGGGCTACAGATGGGGTCCCCTTGTCTCTCTGTGCTGCGTAAACCTACATCATGTGTTCGGGGGCAGCTGGGTGGCCCCATGCAATGTCTGCTCAGAACAAGAGGTGATTTAATGCCTCCCCCCGGGGGTTTCTCTAACCCAGTTAAACCCCTTTTCACGTACCTGCAGCAGGCTATAAACTTCATAAGGTGGTCCCTGGAACCCTGCCTGCTGGCACCAGTGGTGGGAGAGCACAGGGCAAGCAGCTGGAGCAGTCTGTCTAGTAAAGAAGTAGAGGAAAGGGGGGAGAAAAGTCTCATTAAGGACAGAGAAATTAGCACAGGTTCAGGTAAATTCTTATGAGTGCTGTCAGAACTTGTGTGTCAAAGTCTGGGGTTGTGGTGACCTCCTCTCACTGAGAGCTGTCCTCAGCCAGCCTGATGCCTCATGTAAAAGTTGTGGTGTTTTGATGCCTCAGTGTAAAAGATGTGGTGTCTCTATCACTGCCAAGGCCAGGAGACTGAAAAGCGGGTGGGCTCAGCTCCCGTACATTTTCTTCCTTGCTTTTTCACCATTTTTTGGCAAGTTGGAGCAGCATAAGATGGTATTGGTCTGCTGCGGTACAACAGCCCCTCAGTGAGAGCAGGATTGACAGATCTGGCTGGGGTACAAAGAGGAGCCTCAGGAGCAGCTGGGTGCAGGCCAGCAGGATTTACTCGTGGAAGCTCACTCCATCCAGCAAAGTATGTAGCTGCTGGCGGTGGGACAAAACAGCCCAGGACCCGCAGGGGCTGTGGGGCAGAGAGGAATGAATTAGGGGCACCACAAGAGGCAGGGAGCAATGGGTGCTCAGTGCAAGGAAAAAGCATTCAGCACTCCTAAATCAGTGCATTTCCCCCAGTGAGGGGAAGAAAAGGCCCTGACTGAATGCGGGTTGCCCCTTCAAGAGGACCCACCTGTGGTAAGGGGTGGGATGGCACGGGAAATAAACCATTCAGGGGTCTTGGTTGTGCTCCAGGGAGATGTCTCTAAGCTGTAGCACATCTTCAATTATAGATACGGTGCTGAGGGACATAGTTTGGTGGTGATCTGGTAGTGATGGGTTAATGGTTGGACTTGATGATTTTAAAGGTCTCTTCTAATCATAATGATGCTATGATTCTAAATTGCTCTTGTCTCTATGGGATGCTTGGTACAGTCAAGGTAGGGTTTATCTGGGGGGGCTGCAGCCCAGTCTAATGTTTGTCTTTTCCCAGGAAGTTCTTGAAGGTCCAGTGCCTGGAGAGTGGGCAGTGGGAAGAGGGACACTGCATCCCCGTGGTGTGCGAACCACCTCCTCGCGTCTTTGAGGGCATGTACAACTGCACCCAGGGCTTTGAGCTGGATAGCCAGTGTGTCCTCAACTGTGAGCCGCAGGGACAACAGGTGAGTGACTCAGGGAGACAGATCAGCCAAGCTTCAGGTGCTTCAGAGCATCTGAAAAGACACCCTGCAGCAGCTTGGCTATCCTTAGGGCCAAATACCCTTGTACCACCAGCCAGCAGTTGTCCTGCAAACCCAAAGCTGGCTGCAGCCTAGCTGCCTTAGAATTTGCCTCTGGATTTCAGTGAATGGAGGCAGGTCCTTGCATTTTGCTTCGTCACCCAGAGCTGGGCAGTGGCCAGGCAGGGTGAGACCCACTGCTGCCATTATTAATGTTGGCTGCTTTCTCTCTGCTTTGCAGGTTCCCATCATCTGCACCAAGGAGGGCTTATGGACAGAAGAGTTCAAACTGTGCGAGAACTTACGGGGCACCTGCCCCCCGCCCCCAGAGCTGAATTTTGTGGAGTACAAGTGCGAGCAGGGGCATGGCATAGGTGAGGGCAGGTGACAGATAAACAGAAAATCAAGCCTTACATTGACTTAGCCTTCCTAGAGAGCTGAAGGTCAAAACGACTCCTTCTTGTACCAATACCCATTAAATCTATAAAAAAAAAAAAAAATCCTGTTTTCTCTTCCATCCTTTTTCTAAACACAGAACCAGAAGTGGCTTTAGTTTTCTGCATGCCCTGGTTGTACTCATCTGCAAAACTTCAAGCTAAATCTGGCTCTAGTGTAAGAATCCTCTTCTTTTTCAGGAGCAGGGACTCATTTCTTAGGAAAACCCAGCCCTTGGCAGTATTTTTTCTAATTTCTCTTCCTCCATTCCCCTCCTCAAGGTCTTTCCATTTGTTACTGCTACTGCAAGTTTGCAAGATTAATGTGGCAGGTGCTAGATAAAAGCCAATCGCATGTAACAGGGCACTTTCACCAGATGAGGGACCACATCATCCACTTCTTTCTCCAGGACTTGATTGCTTTGTGCTTTCAGGAAAAGCTGCAATGCTCAGTCTCGGTTGTTGCATCTTGTCTGGCATCCCACTGGACAGGACACTTCAGCGAAGCCTGTATTGCTCTGAAGCAGTCTGAATAAAACAGGCTGAGGCAAGTCTAAGGGCAGGGCCTGCCAAGGTTAAGCTTTGGACAGATGTAATGTGAGGATGGGTTTTAGGGCTGGTATCCGCCTGTTTTTCCAGGTGCTTTTTGCAGGGATTTTTCTTCCTGGGTCACAGGAAGGCAGTGGGAATTCAGACAAAGCTATCAAAAACTGTGGAAGATGCTTTCCAACTTATTAACAAACATCCTGTAGTATTCAGCTAGACTTCATGTTGGATCCTATGTCCTGCCATCAGGGTTTGAGTCTGTCTCTTAGGGATTGTTCAATTTTCCGCTCATCTGTGAGAGGGGAATTGACCTCAACTCCTGTAGGGTCTTGCATAATTCAGGATTTGAGCAAGGAATTGTTATCCCAGGTTGGGAGGAAAACGTATCCTCTGTGTCCACCTCTACCCTCAGCGAGGAGCCCACACCTTTGGGTCTGCTGCCCTCCCATAAAACATCTTTGCCTTGTTCCTCATGAAGTCCTGAAGGCTGTCTCTCCTCATGCAGGTGCTGTGTGCGTACCTTCTTGTATCATACCTCCCAGTGACCCTGTCATCCTGCCTGAAAACGTAACTGCTGAGACTATGGATCATCGCCTGCAGCCCACCAGAGTCCAGGTAAATGGGAAGGTGGATGCCTCTAGTAGGGGATTCACTGAGAGCATAGAGGGGAGCCCTCCTCATATGGGCAGCAGGTCAAGGGAGGGGGTTCTTCCCCTCTACTCCGCTCTGGTGAGACTCCACCTGCAGTGCTGGGTCCAGCTCTGGAGTCCTCAGCACAGGAGAGACAGGGGCCATTTGGAGCGGGGCCAGAGGAGGCCACAACAATAATGGGAGGGTTGGAACCCCTCTGCTGTGAGGCCAGGCTGAGAGAGTTGGGATTTCTCAGCCTGGAGAAGGCTCCAGTGAGACCTTGGACTTGAAAGGTCCATCCCAACCCAAAATATTCTATGTTTCTATGAGTGTATCTGGTATTTTTAAACCAAAGTCTCTTTGCCTTGGGTGAAGAAAGGTAAGACTTGGAAATACAAGCAGTGTAAGTCAGCTCAGGGCTGGCTGGCCCTCGACAAGGAGCTACCCAGGCTGCATGCTCTGGAGGTACCTGCTACTCACCATAACCAGGTTCTAGTGCCGAGGTCCTTCTTGTTCCCACCACTTCTTTCTCCTGTTCCCTCCTCTGAGGACACTACTGTGCAGCATCCTGCTCTCCCATACCATAGTTCAGCAGAAGTTATCAGTTCCCAAGCCAGCTTTCAAGGACTGCAGGATACCACAACAAATTAAGTTAAATGCAGGAACCTCGCTGATTTTTCAGGACATGTAGCATGCCCAAACCTGCTAAGTGGCTGTGATTGTCAGCCAGCGTGACAGGAGAAGAGCAAAAGCTGGTCTTGGGATGGTGCAAGCTTGGGTACCCCATTTCCCTGGCAGCAGGGATTCTACCCCAGGCAGGCATCTCCCTGCTAGGGAGGAGGAAGGGCACTGTCAGCTGGAAGGGGTCTCTGGCTGCCAGGGCCTGCTGGCCAGACTATTGCCTCTGCTGCTGGAACAGGAGAGCCTCTCCCTCCTCATCTCTTACTCATTTTGTAGGCAAAGCAGCTCAAATAGCTGAAATAGTTTGGATCCTCACGGTACAGCTTTCCCAAAAAAACAGCTCTGCTGGGGTAATATTTCTTAAAATAAAACCGAGATGCATAAAGAAGGAGGTGGAACAAAGGAAAGCAAACCATCCTCCCAGGAGCCAGCACTCCCATCCAAATGCTTTGCCCTCCTCCTGGGAACCCGCAGGAGGCCCAGCATCATGCTCTGCGGATACTACTGTATGTCGCCTTGAATCAGCCCCACGACGGATCAGTGCAGGGGGGGTGAGGACACCCAGGGTGTGTGGGATGGTTAAGCACGAGCACTGGAAAGAGTCCTTGCCTTTGAGGGATCTTATGGCTTGGACCGTCAAAGTGGTGGCGTTCAGCTTCCCTTTTGCTGCATACTCTCATGTGAGGGAGGCATTTTGCAGGGAGGAAGAGGAGAAGGAGGGAGGGGAGACATTACTTTAAGAAACATCATACCCTGGCACTAGAAGTTGTCTCCCTGGACCTTGTTTTCCTCTCTCTCCTGTCTCTTGCCTCTGCACCCTGCTTTGCTGCTCCAAGCCTCTAGTAGCTTGACATTCCTGGGGGCTGCTGTGCTCCTGAGTTGATGGAATGAACCACACCAGGAGGTGCAGAGCCCACCTGGGGAGGGCACAGTCCTCTTTTGCTTTCAACTCTGTTTCATCATATCCCACAGCCGAGCCGGTTTGTCCCTCTGTCCTTACTTTCTGGCCTAGAATAGGAGTGTATTGATATGAGTGCACTAAAATGCTATTCAAGTTGCACAACCACCATGTATGGAAGATCCTAGTGTGGAGTTAGGATGCAAACATCCTCTGGGATAAGCAGGAATTGTCTTACGCAGCCAGCATCCAGGACTGTCCCATCTGATGACAGCTCCCTCAGGGTCTACCTTCCCTGCACTGGCTGAGGACAGCCAGGACCTCATCCTGCCCCAACCCCATCACAGCAGAAGGACTTGCAGCAGGTCTACATGGGCAGAGCTGCCTTGTCTCTGGCTGCTGTGCTGCTGCCCGTGGGTGCTGGAGCTGGTCTGCCTGCTGCTGCACATTTCAAACAGGAGGCTAGGAGAAAACATATGTGCCCCTTTGTGCAACTCCAGCTCAGCGAAGGGCATCCTAGGACACTTTCACAGGCCAGACATCATTTTATGGGGCCTCAGATTTCAAAGTCTGCCTGAGCTTTACAAGGAGGAAATTACATGTGCGGTGGGGCTTTTCTTCCCCCTGTATAATCATGAGTGCTCCCCACAAACCCCTGCCGAATGAGCAGGTCAACATGTTCCAGGGCAATGAAACTGAGCCCTTCACATCTTGCTCTTGTGTCCAGCTGGCTGCAACAGCTGAGTTCCTGCCTCATAAATACCAGTGATAACCTCAGTCCTGCGAGTGAATTTGAGTCTGGTGTATCTGCTTCAGGCCAGGTCTGGGGAGGGGAGTGCTCCTGGGACATGGCTTTCAGAGCCTGAGTAAGGATGTCACGGATGTCAATGAGCAAATTAATGCAGGCACTGAGTGATGACCGGCTCAGGTCCCCATTCCATACAAGTCAGGAGCTGGTGAATCCAGCACCATGCAGATAGGTGATGGCAGACTTGACCCACCATGGCCCTGGGTGTCTTCCTTTCAGAAGCAGCTTGTAACCAAGTCAGCCACCGTGAGGTGGCTCTGCAAGCCAAATCCACTTCTCTGATGGCCTCTGCCATCTAATTTTGTCCTCTCTCAGCTGTGTATCTATATACATTTACATACACACACATGTGTGTCTATCTAGCCTCTGCCTTGAAAAATGTACCCTGGTAAAACCTGCTCTTGGTGACCCTGCTTTAACAGGGGACTTGGATTAGAAGATCTCCAGAGGTCCCCTCCAACCCCTACATATCTACCTACCATTCTGTGATTCTGTGTTTGTGGGTGAACCAGATGCAGCAGCTTTGGGTTTGATGGGTTTCAAAGGGTTTCCCACTAGGCAGCAGTGCGGGGAGAGTCCTGGGGGTGCCACTGCTGTTCTGCACAATGATGAGCAATGCAGTCTTGTGGGAGACCCTCTACCTCCAGAAAGCATTGGTAGCTGTTGCGCTCCCTCTACCACCTCTCCTAACAGCTCTTTTCTCCTTCCCTTCTCAGCATATTGTGTGCACAGGCAGGTTGCGCTGGTATCCTGATCCCTCCGCCATTCACTGCATCCAGTCATGTGAGGTAAGCCCCCCTTGCCCCCAGCATGAGCCGCCAGCTCCTAGCAGGGAAGACTTGCTCCAGCACAAAGCTGGATGGCTTTGACTTCATGTTCGCTCTCAGCTGGGCCAGGGCTTGTTGGCTGAGCCGGGACCAGAGGAAGCATCTTTGTGTATGGTCCCCTAAAGCCAGGGTGATGCTGGGGAACCAGAGCTGCAGAATAATCCATTTCCTTCCTCGCCTGCTGTTGCTTTTTCTTGGCCAGCCTGGGAAGAATGTTCTAGCAAAAGGATTTCACTGGCAAGGGGTATCCCCAAAAACCTTGTGCTGAATCCAAGCCTGAATATTTTCTTTAACCAGAACCGCAGTTCTAGAGTAACATGGGTCCAGAAAAGCCCTGTGTGACTCACACGTCCAACCAAAACAATGAGGATTTCCAGCCTCATACATGCAAAACAAACCACTCCTGAAGAATCTGCAGACAAAGAATTCCTTGCAGAAATCGGTTAGCCACTCATTTTGCTTTGAATAACGAGCAGGCAGGAGAAAATCATAGGCAGCCTGGAGTCAGTTCGCAAAGGAAATTAAAAATAGGGAGTCTTTGTCAAGCCCTGGTTGTTATTATGATTGAGGATAAAAGGAAAAAGGGTGGGAGGGGTATTTTGGAATGTTGCATGCTGAAAATTTGGGATTTTTACCAAAAAGGAAAATGTAAATGAAGTTTGCACACCAAAAATAGCTTTGGGTTTTGCTGATTATTTATTTTACGTGCTCATTTTGATGCAAATGATCTCTTTTGCTTGCCGATTCTGTCTAGCTCAGCTCTTTGGTGACTGAAGTTCAGGAGAAAGGGCAATGTTGCAGGGGGCACGTCCCCAGGAAGGAAACATTATGGTCAACAGAAGGTGAAGCAGTTATTTCCCAGACTCGATGGCTGTACTGTGTGTATCTACTGCAAGAAATGGGCTGCAAGCATAAGGGAATGAGGTGCTGTGTGCTAGTGAGGTGTTTGATGGTTGAGTGTCAGAGCTTAGTGATGGATCCTCTGGCATTCTGGGAGCTCCATGTCTTTCTAAACCACATCTTTTAGTTCAGCTCTTGGGCAAGGTACTTGAAGTAGGATGGCTTTATTTGGAGGGCAGCTCAGGTGTTCCTGTTTGTCGTTCTTCTGCTAGCAAGGGAGAGAAGCTCCTTGTGATCTCAAGAGTTGGTCCATCCATGAAAGAAACAGGTGGGGTGTGAGGTGCTCCTTCTTCCCTTCCTCTGCAGCTCAGGGGAGAGAAAGCCAACACAGGAATGAGGATGCTTTCTTAAGATCAGGTGCACCAGATTGACCCCAGCCTTTCCTCCTCTGTGGTTCCTGCACCTCATCTTGAGTCTGTGTCTTCAGCAAGAGATCCCACAGGGGATGGAGAAAAATGTCAGCTTATTTTTGTGTGTGTGTTAGCAAGGGAGACACCAACTACCTGAAGTCCCAGCATCTTGCAGTAACAGTCACTGTCTTCTCATTGGCCACCCAAACATACTCCTAGCCAACATGACCTCTGTCTGTTCCTGGATGCTTCCCATCGCCTTTTACTCTTAGAAAGCAACACTAGACAGTAGTCTTAGTAGAAAGGAGGTTAAGCTAGCCAAAATCTTGCAATATCCTACAAGAAGATGGAGAGTCCATGCTCTTCATCACCCTTTTAGGCTTTTTAATGCTTTTTCTGCTTTCAATTAATCTTTCATTGGGAATGACCAAGTAGTACAAACTCTTTCAGCTGAGGTCTCACCAAATCTCTGCACAAAGCTTCCTTGGTCTGGAAATGTCTCTCTTGATAGGACCCGGTACTCTTTCTGTTATTTCTGCAGTTGCATCAGTCTGGCAGCTCAGAGATATCCTGAGGTCAGCAAGTACTCCCAGATTTTTCTCTACCTCCTTTGTTGCCAGCTGATGAGCTCCAAGCTAACAGCAGATGTTTTACCATCACTACAAGAGCTTGCCCTTCAATTTTATACAAGTGAATGTCATCCTATTTCTCTCTAGTCCTTCAGGTCATCTAACTCTGTCAGATACCCTGATCCTCTTCTGTGGAACAAAGCCTTCTTCCTCATTAGCAGTTTCATCAGCACAGGCCCATTTTTAAGGTCACAGTCACTCACTGTAATACTGATGAAGATCCATCCTCAGGTAGTTTCTTTCACCCCATTGCTCTCCTTTTTGATACAGCTCACAGTTACCTCCTTTCTCTTCTCCTCCTCCTCCTCCTCACTTTTCACATACATGTTTTTGATAATTCTTTTCATTGGGCATCTTCTACAATGATGCAGGTTGTTAAGGTTGAATTGATAAGCCACGTGTTCCTAGAGAACTTTTTTGTGTGTATGTTTTGTAGTAGTCATTGTTTTGCCATAAAGAATAACTCACCGAAAGTGTCTCTTTCAAAGTATTGCTCTTCTTGGCACTGGGAAGAAAGGAAGTGTTACCAATCCCCTTGTTTGACTACAGAAAATGCCCTGAATGTTGTTTCCACCTTATCTGTGCTGGCTTCCATTATCATTCCTATTCCTCTCCTTCCTCCATTCTGGTGACCAAAAGGACTGCAGTTCTCAGAGGCCATATCATTTGGGACCCAGTCTCTTGAGGGATGTAGGGATATCAGATAGCAAGAGTCAGGTAGAGATGGATTGTAACCTCTCATCTCTCCTTTCTGTGTGATGCCCCGTGACCACAACTCCTTTTCATGTTCTTCCTTCATTTACCTGCACAAGAAATGTTCTACTCCTGTGGAATATAGCCCCTGACAGGTCTGATGTGGTTCAGCTTGGCTCGCTGTTTCATGGGACATCTTAATCCCAGGTTCCTCCTCATTTCACGGTAATCCTTCACAGGAGGAACCTCCTATAGGACTCCAGCCGCTGCTCTCCACTGTCCTGGTCAGAGTCATCCCTTGGAGGCGCCACTGTCTCTCCTTTGATGGCAAAGTACATGTTGCNAGGAGAGGAGAGGAGAGGAATCCCTCCTCCGTTTTTTTTGGAGGACGTGGTCATGGTCCTGGTGCCGTGTTTGGCTGCTGTGAGGGAGGTGTTTGTAGCATCTAGGGCAGGTTCTTCTAAATCATCCTGAGGTGATCACTTCTCAGCTATCCTTCTCCTGTGCCCAAGAGCAAGTGAGGCTATTGACTTCAGAGGAGCAGACAGCATGTACAGTGATCCAGGATGCTTCCTTGGATTATTCCTGCTGTGGTCCAATATGGTCCATGCATGAGTGTGGCTGCTATAGAGCATCTGTCTGTGCAACTCACTAGGTCTGTGCTCCTCTATCTCCCACCACAGAGGATCCTGTGGTTCACATTGTGGCTGTGGTTTAAGTGAAAAAGTTCATTTATTTTATCACTGTCATCATGTTTACNGCAAGTACTCCCAGATTTTTCTCTACCTCCTTTGTTGCCAGCTGATGAGCTCCAAGCTAACAGCAGATGTTTTACCATCACTACAAGAGCTTGCCCTTCAATTTTATACAAGTGAATGTCATCCTATTTCTCTCTAGTCCTTCAGGTCATCTAACTCTGTCAGATACCCTGATCCTCTTCTGTGGAACAAAGCCTTCTTCCTCATTAGCAGTTTCATCAGCACAGGCCCATTTTTAAGGTCACAGTCACTCACTGTAATACTGATGAAGATCCATCCTCAGGTAGTTTCTTTCACCCCATTGCTCTCCTTTTTGATACAGCTCACAGTTACCTCCTTTCTCTTCTCCTCCTCCTCCTCCTCACTTTTCACATACATGTTTTTGATAATTCTTTTCATTGGGCATCTTCTACAATGATGCAGGTTGTTAAGGTTGAATTGATAAGCCACGTGTTCCTAGAGAACTTTTTTGTGTGTATGTTTTGTAGTAGTCATTGTTTTGCCATAAAGAATAACTCACCGAAAGTGTCTCTTTCAAAGTATTGCTCTTCTTGGCACTGGGAAGAAAGGAAGTGTTACCAATCCCCTTGTTTGACTACAGAAAATGCCCTGAATGTTGTTTCCACCTTATCTGTGCTGGCTTCCATTATCATTCCTATTCCTCTCCTTCCTCCATTCTGGTGACCAAAAGGACTGCAGTTCTCAGAGGCCATATCATTTGGGACCCAGTCTCTTGAGGGATGTAGGGATATCAGATAGCAAGAGTCAGGTAGAGATGGATTGTAACCTCTCATCTCTCCTTTCTGTGTGATGCCCCGTGACCACAACTCCTTTTCATGTTCTTCCTTCATTTACCTGCACAAGAAATGTTCTACTCCTGTGGAATATAGCCCCTGACAGGTCTGATGTGGTTCAGCTTGGCTCGCTGTTTCATGGGACATCTTAATCCCAGGTTCCTCCTCATTTCACGGTAATCCTTCACAGGAGGAACCTCCTATAGGACTCCAGCCGCTGCTCTCCACTGTCCTGGTCAGAGTCATCCCTTGGAGGCGCCACTGTCTCTCCTTTGATGGCAAAGTACATGTTGCATGAGGAAGCTTTCTCATCTGGATGCCTCAGTGAGGGAAACAACCCTATATAAGAGAAATACAGGCCACCTGGCTGCTCGTGTCATCTCTTTCTGATGGAGTCACTTCCGTCTGGGAAAAGGGAGCAGGAGCCAAGACTGAACCTCCCCAGCCCCAGCTGGAGACCTGCCTCACATTGGAAAGTTCAGGTCACCACACAATGGTGTTAGAGGGATTCTCGCTCATCTTTCTTGTATGCTGGCAGTGGCTCAGCCTGCCTGCTCATCCTTCTCACCCCTCTCCACACCTCCCTTCTCTTTCCATTAATCTGGTCATCCATCTGTATCCTGGTCTCTCACTGCACCTTGCCAAGATCCCCTTCCCTGGAGCAGGGAGGCACATAGTTCAGCGGGTGATGGAGGGAGGGATGCAAACCCTTCCAGGAGCCCATCAGGAATATGAGTTAGCACTGAGCATGCTTGGCTTCTTGAGGGCCAGCAGAACATCTCATACCCTGCCATCAGTAGAAAAACAGATGGTAGCACTGNGGATGCTTCCTTGGATTATTCCTGCTGTGGTCCAATATGGTCCATGCATGAGTGTGGCTGCTATAGAGCATCTGTCTGTGCAACTCACTAGGTCTGTGCTCCTCTATCTCCCACCACAGAGGATCCTGTGGTTCACATTGTGGCTGTGGTTTAAGTGAAAAAGTTCATTTATTTTATCACTGTCATCATGTTTACCCACTGTTACTCACAGGATGTAGTAACCACCACTGTCCTGCTCAAATATACTCAGAGGAAGGCAGGTTCCTCCTGCAGTGATCCGAATGGGGGCAAGCTCTTCTGTGCAGCCATCCCATTGTGCAATATGCTGGCCCAGGCTGCCTGTGACAGTGGTGGAGTCCCCATCCCTGGCAGGATTTAAAAGCTGTGTAGATATGGTGCCGAGGACCATGGTTTAGTGGTGGACTTGGCTGTGCTAGGTTAACAGTTGGACTCAATGATTTTAAAGGTATTTTCCAAGTGAAATGATTCTATGATGACCTTGTCCCCATGTCCAGCTCTGTTTCATCATTCCATGAAGGTAGCAAAGGGTTAATTGCAAGGAATTGAAGGCATCATGCTTTGGACAGACCACCCGAGGAAAGAGCTACAATCAGTCTGGTCTGTCTCCATAGGTTAGCAATTCCTTCCTGATGTGACTCTGTGCCATCTCTGGTTGGGGTTGGCTTTGCTCTGAGCAGTCCTGTCTGTATTCTGGGGGAACATGCAGAGGCTTTGACTTGAGATGTCTGCTTCACGCCCTGAATGAAGCAGAGCCATAGCAGAAAGCTGTCATGAGCATGAGCTGCTGGGAATTTCTCAGGTCTTCCCCGCATGAGAGCAAGGTCTTGCTGCCCTTGCACATGCTGCCGGTCATGTTATCACAATCGTAAAACATTAATCTGTTCCCTGTTTCGTGGTTTTCCTGAGGTATTACAATGGAAATGATGAGATAGTGATTGAAGTGTGTTTGTGGTTGTGAGTTGTTCTCGAGTCTCTCAATCCAATGGGTAGTCAAGGACCCTGATGGATCCTTGGCTGTTCCCACCAGCATGCATAAAACCCTTGTTCTTCACGTCTCTGGCTTGTCTCCAGTATTTGTCAGCCAGAATTAACCCCTCTGAAGGCATATGCAGTAGGGATGGTGGGAAGTCTCTTCTGAAATCAGGGTCCTGCTGTGCTCTAATGTGACAGGAGACAGAGTGTGACTCACTCCCTGGGCAAAACACCGAAGCCAGGGTCCAGCTGCAGGCAGCTGCCTCTGCTCATCACCATCAGTGAGGATTGATTGTCACCATCAGTGAGGATTGATTGTCCCTCCTCCCAGACCTGGGAGGGGGCTCTGATTTTGTCCTGTGGCAAAGCTCAGCACAGGAAAATAGTCAGAAACATGATTCTGGTGGGATGCTCTGGTCTGGGAAAGAAATCCTTTTCTGCTCTCCTGGGGTTTAAGGCAATGAAGACTACAAGCACTGCACCTTCTTCGAGGACACTCTCTAGAGCAACTACTATAGCATGGCCAGAATTTAGTCACCTTCTCATGATATTCACATCATCAGTCTCTCATCTGTTGTTCTTGCGGGAGCATTTCACGACATCTTTACCCAACGTGCAACTCTGCATCTGTCTGCTGCCTGGCTTTGTAAACATGGAGAGGATTCTACTGGATGTGACTACTGCTCTTGCAAGCAGGCAAGAGGCAGAAGACCCATATGGCTCCTGTTCCTTCATGAATCTCACTAAAACCAAAGTCCTTGGGATCCAGGTGATGAAACAGAACTCAATGAGTTGCCCTAGATTCTGGTACAGTCAAATATTGGATAGTACATGACATGTTGGCCTCTACATCTCAAGAGGGCACATTGGAGTTGGAAAAAGGATTAAGAGGATGACACATCTGCCCTTCACAGAGACCTTAAACCATCTGGGACTCTTCAGTTTGGAGTGCTGCTGGAAGTTTACCAAGTCACCAAGGTGCTGAATAAGACAGATGCAGAACTGGGGAGAACTTGCTGAGACTGGCAAAGGATTTGTTTCAAACAGGTGAAGGGAGGAAAGTGCTTCGAACACAGCTGAGTACTGGACTCAAACTGGCTACTTCATGAGGCTGCAGGGGTGAGTAGGAGCTTTAAGTTCAAAAAGGGATTAAACAAATTACTGGATATCAGGGCCACAAACAGATGCTGAAAGGACCAGGCAGCGCTATAGTTTTCACCATGCTTAAGGCAAAAAGTGCAGATGATGGGGGAGTATGAGGTGGTCACTTTTGCATTGGAACTGGTCCCCAACTGGTAGAAGCAAAGCCCTTCATTCTGGGGAGGTGCAAGGCAAGATGGGGAGCTCTCTGTGTACCTTCTGGGTACATTATCATGCTGCTTTTGGCATGAGCAGCACAGGCTTCTTAGCGTGGGAAACAGCCTTCCAGGAGAGGAGCCCAAAGAAATCTATTCCTCTTCCAAGAGTCTCAGCTGAGGCATATTTGTCCTAAATTGTGAGAAGATAGCCGTCCCCTGCATATGTGTAGATTGTCATTATAGAAGTCTCATTTTCTTAAGAGACAAAACAGGAATGAAATGATCACACACCAGCATGGCGCCAGGACGGGGAACAGGCTTGAAGAGTCCCAAAAGATGGGGGTCTTTTGGCATGGATATGACCACAGCATCCAGGCATCCCACCAGTGGTGGTAGAGACCCAAAGAGGTTGAAGCAGCCTCAGGTCCCCCAAGCCACATTGTGCAGGCCTTGGGATGCCCTGACCTGTGGCTACTTCTCTGCCCTCTCTAACTCAGGTGCCATCCCTCCATCCCTGTCCTGCTTTCCCTTGTCCTAGCAGTCACAGTCATGTAGCTGGTGACACAGAGGGAGTGGAAAGCCACTGAAAGCACCCACTGAAATAAAAATCAATGTCTTGCTTCTGATAATAAGCAAACATCCCCAAGTGCAGCCCAGCCAACTGCTCTTCCAACACGAATATTCATTCCCCTTCAACTCCTTCATCCCTCATACATTGTTTTTCTTTCTGTTTAAGATCTGTAACAAGAACTTGGCAGAAACCAGATACAAGTGGGTCAGGAGGCCCTTGTGGTTTTCAGGGCTTGTTTTCCATAACCCATTCTATCCTGCAACATATTTTGCACAAACGGCTTGGCAGGAGATCTAATCCATGGCATCAGGCAAAGCTGCTGAGGGCAGGTTTGCAGGCTGATGCTGATGGCATGGGATGTCTGGGCTTCTCTCACGTGTGCAGCAACAGCCCTGGGAAGGGTGAGTGCTAGGGACATCTCCATCTCTATGGGAGCCATCATGCTTGCCAGGAACACTGTTGATGCACAGCATCTTCCTCCTTTGCCTGTTCTTTCCTCCTTCCATTTTCCTTCTCCTGTTAGCACTGAGATCAGGGTGTAAAAAGGACAGGGCTAAGGACTTTACTGTCGATAGATCATGGACACAGATGCTTTCAGGCAAGCAAAGAACTGCTGCGTTGTAGTGTTCATCTTTATCAGCTTTCTATCTCTTTTTTTCACTCTTGTCCTTGTGGACTGTGCAAAGTTCTTTCCAGATCACTGTCTCCTAAGACATGAGGTGCCTGAGGACCAAGGCATAGAGCAGGACAGGGATAAATAAATTCATCCTCATGCAGTAGCCCAAAGTACCACATACTCACTTCTTCAGCATAAGAGTGTCCAAGCCAGACCCTGATTTGGGACAAAAAAACACTTTCAGATGCCATGAAGACAAGGACCTGCTTTCCCAGTATGGTTATCTGCAGCAGCATTTGGGCTGGAAACGAAGCAACAGTTGAACCTCTGTGCTCTCCACTACCCATCAGTTCAAGCTCAATCCAGACTGATTCAAATGGGGCCCAGATGTTTGCAGGAAACTCATCTCCAAGGGACCCTTTTTGTCCTGAAGAACACCTAGAGCTGCATACCAAGACTGCCGAGAGCTGGGCTGTTGCTTGCCTTGGGCAAGTAATGGCACACAGGCTGAAACCAGACATCGGGATGCTGCTTTCCAGTCTGTCACCTTTCCCTTCAAGTGTTCCTTCAAGTATATGGAGTATTTTGTCAAGCAACAAGCCTCTGCTTTCTCAGTGAGGCCTGGGGAGGATGTCAGAGATGGAGCCAATATTCCTGAAGATCTGAGATGTGATTAAAGTGATCCCCATGCTGAACTGATGAGTGAGTGACTCAGGGACACCAGCAAGCTCATAAACAATTGGCATTTCTCCATTTTGCTTTCTTTCTGTGTCTGAGGTGATGAGGCAGGTCCACAATGTCCCCAAGCAAGCCATCCTACAGGCATGTGGCTCCAAGGGACAGCTGCCATGGTTCAGAAGGAGCAGAGGGATGGCTTGGGGGACAGCAAGTTGAAGACACAAAAATGGTGGATGAAGTACTGGGTCCAAAGAAATTGTTTCTCCTTTCTTCAGGCTTCTTGGTCCTAGGTGCCTCTTGCCAAATTTCTAGAAGCTGTCTTCCTTGGAGCAGTGCTTGCCCCGCCTCCCTCGCTGCGATGGGCCAGGTAGAGCTTGCTTGCTGCTCAGAGTGGCTCAAGGCCATGAGGCATCCCAAAAAAGCTTTTTGAGCAGAAGCCAGCTCTGCTCCCTCTCCAGCCCTCCCTGTGTTTTTCAGAACTGATTTCCTCCTTGCGTGCTGGAGAGACTCAGGAAGGAGAGAGGGAAAGTGAATGTGCTTAGGGTGTCAAGGGCAGGGGGGGAGAAAGAAAAAAAGAAAAATAAAAGACACACTGCAACAGAGAGAGGGCCAAGAAAAATATTTAATCCAAACAATGAATATTGTAGTTTCCTCCCACAGTCTGCATTCCCAGTCAACTTCCCTGGGCAAACTGGGGGAGCCAAGAATGGCCGGGCTCTTTGCCTCACCAGTGTGTGTGTGCAAGGAAAGGGACGTCCTGGGGACCTTGTGCAGTATTGTCGCTTTAACCAGCACTGGCCACATCTGTGGCTGAAGAGACTGACACCAGCCCCAGTTCTCTGTAGGGAAACAGTGATTTGGAGGGATGAGGACAGAGATGGGAGGAGGAATTTCCAAGGACCCAAGCTGTGGTGGTGGATGCATAAAGGCTTCAAGTGAACCAGACTTTTAACAAGGCTCTTCAAGTCTTCCCAGGGACCTCCCAGACCTTTCTGAAATGTCTTGGCTAGTGGCTGAGATGGGAAGGAAGAAAAAGCAGCCAGTGGGGAGAAGCTGCCTTCTGCCTACCCCAAACCAAGGACTGCTGCAGCCTCTCTGTGCTTTCCTTTCGCCACACACTTCTGCAACTGCAGCAGCTTGCACCTGGGATGCAGCTTTCCTTGCACACCTTAGACTGCTGAAGCTGCATCAGTCTCCAACTCGAGGTTCACATCCCATGGTTCTGTGAGCTCAGGTCTGGGCTGACATCCCTCTGACACCAAACAGGCTGAAGTTTCCAGCTGTGCCAGGTGAGAGTCTGGCCCTGGCTACTGCTGCTTTCTTGTTTCTGGTGTTGAGCACATACTGCTGCCATTGGAGGATTGCTCTTGAAGACCTTGCAAGGCTCCTGGAAGGCCATGTGCCCAGCAAGGGGAGGTATTTCCCCAACAGAGGTTTATCACCCAGCCCTGTCCCTGTTTCCCCTGCTGTACCATCTCCTTCCTGTCTCCTCCATCTGATCTTTCCACCACCAATGACTCACCCATCTCAAGAGCAGAGTTAACAGCAGTGATGCTGATGCACAAGGTGTGGGTCTGATGATAGCAGGAGCTTTTCCAGGGCTGGTGCCTGCCTGTCTGCCCTGCCACAAGAATGGATCCCCTGTTCCTTTGGGGCTGCTTTAAAAGTGACGACTGAGAAGCATGAAGACACCTGTGCCTCCTCATCTCTTCAGGGTCACAGCATGGTCATCTCAGCATGCAAAGGGCCCAAGGTCAATGCCTCAAATACCAGTGCCCAGAGTGAAGGATGAAAGGACAGCAAAATCCATGCTGACTAAAAGCTTCATGAAAGCATCCTGTGCACCCTCTTTGGATGGGATCAGCCCAGTCACAAAGCCCAGGACTCATGCAGCCTCACAAAGACTGTGGGGAAGCATCTTTGTTCTTAAGGCTGGACTTGATCCCCTGAAAGCGGGATCCTGGCCATCTCTAGCTATGGGCAGATTGAGAACAAAAGCACTTTCCATCTCATCGACAGCGCAGGAGAGTCTTCCAGCTCTTCAGTTTCTCAATTGGCGAGGTGCACTCTGATTTTTATTTTTATTTTTTTAATTTTTTCCCTTTTTCCATCTTCCTCCAAAGTATCTGGAACAGGTCATCACCAAAAACAAGGTAATGGGCCTTCAGGTCTGCTCAGCCAGAGCAAAACTTGCAGTCCGGAGAAATAACATTCATCAAGCACATGTGACACAGCACCAAAACATGTACAGTACTGATGGAATTTACAATTTGTTCTTCATGCTCCATCTTTTCCTCACTCTGTTGCACCCTTTCATGATCTTTCACAATGAATCAACCTACATATAAGGTGGATTAAGTTTTTTTAAATCTTTTTTTTTTTCTATTTTCATTTGTGCCTATTGCCAGCTTTGAGAGCATCTATTTTTTTAGCCAATTTAAATTGCCAAGCACTTGATTCGCAGTTACTATTTTTATGCCAGCAAGACTCAGGCCTGGCAGTGCCAGATGCTGCACCTCCACATGCTACCACATGCCCTGCTGCAGCAGCTCCTGTCTGAGCAAACCAGGAAGATGGATGGCATTGGGTTGGCACTGGAGGATGCATATTTGTGGTGACTGGAACCCAGCTGGCCTTTTCCCTGGATCACACCCATTGCCTTTGGATGGTACTATTGGCCTTAGGTGTGTTTGTTTTTTTTTTTCCTGACAGCATCTTAAAATATCATCAGACGTTTTTGTGATTTACCAACATGGGCAAACCTCCCTTCTCCCACTGCTAGCATTGCTCTCTGTAGAGCTGCATAGCTCAAGCACAGGCTGAACAGAGTCCGTGTGAGTTTTCCTTTCTCATCACCTGATCTTAACACATTTCATTACCTGTGTCCTTCTCTGCCATGACTCTTGCAAGACCAAACCGGGAGTGATACAAGTACAAGGGCACCTGTGTCCTCAAGGGTGATCCACCAGCACCTTCTTTGCTTTTTATGCTTGCAAAGATGAAACCAGCTGGAGATTCTTGACTAGGCAAAGCAACGGAAGTCACAGTCTTCTCCAGGCACTGGGCAAGGAGCAGGGACAGCAGTCCCTAGACCCTGCTCCTGGCTTTCTAGAGCCTCGAGTCCAATTAGTCATTTTTTATTTTCCCCTCATATGTTTTTCCAATGTAATTTGGAGCATGAGTTGTTAAGTTATTCCAACAAGTGTTGCCATAGGAGCCTGTATTTGTTTAGGGTGGGGTACAGGCTCCAGTGGGTTGAAAGGAGGGGGCAATTAGCCTGAATAGGTGTAGAGAGAAACTGAGAGCCTCTCCTTCCCTGTCCTGTTCCTGCCTCTGTCCTCCCCCCACCTTACACACAAGATATGGAAGTCATTCCAGACCTGTGCAGCTGGGATGGGCAAACCTCCCTGTAATTGTATGGAAACAACCATAGTGGCGGCTGTTGTTTTGTCAGTGAGTCATGACATATGGAGAAAGCTTAAGGAAAAACTCCACTGCGTGGAAGGCTGCAAAAGCAAATCACACCCAGAAGAGCTCTTCCCTGCCAGTGGCCCTGGCCAGTGCCCTGCCTGCATCCTTGCACTGACCAATTCCAGCATCCCTGCTCCAGCCCTGCTGGTGCTCAAAGTGTCTTCATGTCTCAGGGGCCTTCTTTGATCACCATCACTCATGTTTTTCAATGGAAGAGGAGTGTTACCTGTATTGCCTTGGTGAAATGCACCTGGATGAATTTCAGCCTGGAAGAGAAGGATCCAGGTACACCATCTTGCAGCCTTTGCGTAGTTCAAGGGGCCTGTCAGAAAGATGGGGACAGACTTTTTAGCAGAGCCTGTTGTGACAGGACAAGGGGTGATGGTTTTAAACTAAAAGAGGAGAGATTAAGACCAGATCTAAAGGAAGAAGTTTTTTACAATGGGGGTGTTGAGTCACTGGCACATGTTGCTCAGAGAGGTAGTAGAAGGCCCATCCCTGGAAACATTCCAGGTGAAGTTGGATGCAACTCTGAAAAACCTGCTTTAGTTGTAGATGTCCCTGCTCAGTGCATGGGGCTTGGACTACATGACCTTGCAAGGTCTCTTCCAACCCAAAACATTCTATGATTTAAACTGCACCCTGGTCTTCTCTGGATGTTTGTGTGACAGCAATGATAGGAGGCAAATCCCTTCTTGTTCTTGTGTGAGCTGCCCACCCCAGCCGAGCCTCAGTTTCCCAGATATAGGAAGGTGCCCTCCTCCTTCTCTTGTGAAATCTTCCAGGCAAGTGTAATCTCTCTGTGGCTGCCTGGATTTGGCTGGGGGACTGTGGCACTGATGGCACAGGCAAGAATTGGTGGTTTGCCATAGTCCCTGCTGATGCTTCCTAAAGTGACATTAGCTTGCGTTGAGCCCTTTTCTATGAGTCACGATGACAAAAGCCACACTGGTTCCCTGGTTTTGGTGTGGCTTTTTCATGAGTTGTTGCCATTATCACCTGTCTTGAATGCTGGCTTTGGAACAGTGGATGGAGGGCCATCGCGGTGTGGTGCATTTTTCAGCTGGCTGTCACTCGGTTTAGGAGTGCTACAGGTGAGTGTCCATCAAAGGCTCAGTCTGGGTATTTTCTGAAGCTTATTTGTCATTTGGGCCACCAGATCCAGGGAAATGTGTCAGCTGCTTCCATAAGCAAAGGGTTGGCCAGGTTTCCACCAAGAGACCTTTCTGATGACAGCTTTCCTCTTGGAGCTTGGCCATGGTTGCTGGGCCAGTAGCTACCATCACAGAGCCTGGAGCGGGAGAAGCATTTCATTACTAATCACTTGGTTAATGAATTGCCTCTCCAACATGTTTGGTTGTTGTTTGGCAGTGCTGATGTGATAAATAAACCTCAGCTGTAGATTGTTCCCGACAGTTCATTGCCAGCGCTTCACATGCATGTTGTCTGGTTGCACCAGTCACACGATATTGTTTCCCAGCCCTGGTTGGCTGCTTCTCAGCCCCGGTTGCTGTTTCTCTGCTCTGATCAGATGACTCATGTAACAAAACCACAATAAAATGGATTTCTGAATGGCTGATTTAACATTTAACATTTCTGGACAGAAAGCTGTTGTGCTGCAATAGATTTCTGTTTCCATGTTAGAGCTGCAAGTAAAAAAGGCTTAGTAGTGAAGAAGCATTTACCTGAGCTGCACCAAGTCAAGTGGGGCTCTGCAAAGCCCCATTTGTCCAGACAGAACACAACAATGACTCATAGGAGGGCAGTGAAGGGCACTGGGCTGTGCCACACAAAGAGAATCCACCGTTATTTTGAAAATGCGAAGTCCCCCAGCACTCAACTAGACAATTTCCTTACAGAGGGTGAGATTTAGACCATGAAAAAAAGTAGAGAGGAGAGAGAAGGCCAAGACTGAAGCCAGAAGGTAGCCCTGTTGCCAGTATGTCTGATTATCAGTAGGTTGGTGTCCTCTTTGCTGAATATAGAGTTGGATTTTGCCTGTAGGGATCTAGTGCTTAATGATGATCCCTTCCATTTGTCCCAGTTAGCCACCAGATAAGTAGTCTTGTAGTCCAGCCTGGCAAGGTTTGGTGGAGCCATGTGCTGTGGACAGGGACAGAGCCTCCAGTGGAGAGTCTAGAGGAATTGAGTGACATCTTTCTTGAGGTCAGAGCCACAGCAAGAGCATTCTAGAAAAGGCATAGTCCTTGCAAACAGCGCTTGCCAATGCTTGGCTTGAGTGCAAGTACTTCTGGGATACTCCCAACCTTGCTGAACCTTTCTCACAATCCAAGGGAGATAAAGCACTCACCTTCCTGAGACTGATCCTCTAGCAGGATGATCTATTGAACAATCTAACCTTGTTAAAAGGATTTTAACCGTCTCCCTGTAATTAGCTGCTCAAGCAATATCACCAAGCTCTACTTTAAAGCTGAGCTCTTTGAGAAGAGGGGTGTTGGAAAGAAAGGTTGGGTCAGCTTTTTACAGAACCCTGCCCCAGCTGTGAACATGCAGAGAGATGGATTAAGGTGGAGACAGGTAAGAATGGTGTGAAAAGGTGGACAAGCAGATGAGGTGGTGGACTGACTCGTAGTTGGCTGGCAAGGGACTCCATGGAGAAGGACTTGAGTGAGGCAGCAATGGGGACTTGTGCCATTCAGATTGGGGCCCTCTCTAGCAATGTGGATTTGCTTTCTCACTCCCTGATCCTCGAGCTACAGCTGCTACCCTCTGAGCTCCCACTCCTCTATACACACCAGCTGGGATACCAAACCAGTTGTGTATGCTGGAACAGGGCCTTGGCCCTTGCCAGAGGTGCATGGAGGCCTTGCTAAGGACCTTGGATCTCTGCTTTTGGGTGCAAGCTTATGCTTTTGAATAACCTTTTGAGCATGGTTTTGTTTCTTTGCCTAGCCCTTCCAAGCAGATGGCTGGTGTGACACCATCAACAACCGGGCATACTGCCAGTATGATGGGGGTGACTGCTGCTCCTCCACACTGTCCTCCAGGAAGGTAAGTGAGCATCTTCTGTAGCACAGATTTAGGACTGAGTGGTGACTGCTAGCCATACTCTTTGGCTTCTCTGGCCATGGAACTGAGCCTGCAATGCAACTCTCCCATGAACAGAGAACAAACCCATGGTTTTAAACCAAAGCCAGCTGAAGCTGATAGACATCATCCCACTGATTAACAGTGGGGTTTGGACGCGGGCCAGCGAGACTGAGAGCTCAGCCCAGCTCACACTGAGGTTCACGGGATTCCCTCTTGTTTTGGGAAACAAGTCTCAAGGAAATGACTTCCACAGCCATGGTGAGTCAGGAGTCACCTTGCCATGTAATTGAGCAATCTCACGGGATTTTCAGTACAGTCCATTAGCATCCGCTATGGGATGTCTTCTCCTCCCAGTTCTCTGGGGAGGGAAGGAGGGAGGAATAGTGTAGATGGAGCCACTTGGTATTGGGGTTGCACAGACCCTTCTTTGTCTCCCGTCGCAACCTCCCCTCCCACCTAACTTGCTATCCAGCACTCACAGCCCATCCTGCCTAAGTATATCCAGCAGCAAAACAAATCACAGGGCATGAGATAATTTCTCACTGTAAAAATATGTGGATTTGGATCTTCTCATCTTTGTTGTGGATCTTGAATCATTTTTCCTTTCATCACATATATGAACACAGAGAAAAGGAAAAATAAAGTCCTGGGAAGATCAGCTGAGATAAGAGAGAAAAGGCTTTACACCCAAGCGCTGAGTGAAATCTCCACAGTGATATCATGACATCTCGGCGCAAGGCATGGCTCTCAGGAGGTCTGAGAAATATCAATCTCTAGCCAAAATAAAGGACGGGTTCACAGTGGAAGGTGCAGGGATTCAGTCCCATGGCTCTCGGGAGACCCAGCCCCAGCTCTCAGCCCCCACAGGTCCAAGATCTCCTGCAATACAAGCCTCCAGCATGTCTCTGTTAAGGCAGATGCAGGAATACGGGTTTAAACACATACACAAAAAAAAACATTCCAGCCTCTCTCTGTCACAGCTGTAAAAAATCAAATGTGCTTCCACAGTAAGAAAAACTCTTGGCTCTGAGCTTGGTGTGTATAAAACCTCTGGAGGAAACTGTTTTTTTCAGTTCTCATTGTCCAAGACTGGGCAACTGAGAACCAGGAGCCAGATGCGCTGCTGGTGCCCTCACACTTTGCTCTGCTGCCACCATGAAAGGCCGAGAGACTTGGGTCTTTCTAGTCTGGAGAGGAGAAGACTGAGAGGAGATCTAATTAATGTCTATAAATACATAAGGGTTGGGCATGAAGAAGGCAGGGACAACCTCTTTTCACTTGTGCATTGCGATAGGATGAGGGGCAATGAATTCAAGCTTGAGTACAGACGTTCCACCTCAACATGAGGAAGAACTTCTTTACTGTAAGAGTTGTAAAGCACTGGAATAGACTCCCCAGCCTCTCTGGCGAGTCTCCTTCTCTGGAGAATTTCAAGACCTGTCTGGATGCATTTCTGTGTGATCTGCTCTGGTTCTGTCCTGCTCTGGCAGGGGGGTTGGACTCGATGGTCTTCAGAGATCCCTTCCATCCCGTAACATTCTGTGATTATCTGTTTGCTTGGCCACATAGAGTTGTTGCAGAGAAAGCAATGTGCAATGAGCCTCTCTACCTACATGAGATGTCTCCAAGCAGCACAGCTTGTGGGTGACCTTAGATGGGCCCACTGCCTGATGTTCTCTGACAAGAACCTGTCCTTAACACTTGCTCATTAGATACTGGTATGTTTTGATAAAATCCTTGAGTTCCTCCAAGTGGTGTGGATGGCAAGGCTATGCTACCTTCATGGTTTTCTGAGACTGGAAAAGCCAGTAGTAGCTTGAAGGACAGGTCCATGGGCTCAGACATAGGTAAGGTGAGCTTTCTAACATGGACCAAAGTAAAACTGTAATCTAGCGGTGACTCACCCCTGCCATTCCTAGTACAACTGTCTCAGGCCCACTGGGGAAGACTTCTCCACAGGGTTTGACATTTGAGTCACAATACTCAAGCTGACCCTTGGTTGTAAAACTTGAAACCCAAGTTTGAAAAAAAGAAAATGGTAGGAATAAAACTCAGCCAGGAATAGCTTGTATCAGAGCCCGTTTCTCAGTGAGCTTGGAGCCTGTCATTCTCTGCAATGACAGCAACATCAGGACACGGCCTAAAGTGTCTGTCTGTCTGTACTGGGGGGGAGGTAGCTTGCAGGGGCATAGGGGTGCAAGGAGGGATCAAAGCAGAGGCTTGCATCTCTAGACAGGGTCTAGAGTATGAGTCTTATGAGGGATATTGGAATGTTCAGCCTGGAGAAAAAGAGGCTCGAGGGAGATCTTCTTGCTTCTGAAAACTCCCTGAAAGGAGGTTGGAGGCAGGTTACTTCTCTGAAGTAACAAGTGATAAGACAAGAGGAAATGGCCTCAAGTTACACCTGATTTAGGTTGGACATCAGGAAAAATGTCTTCACTGAAATGGTTGTGAAAGCCTGGCCCAGGCTGCCCAGGGCAGCCCCATCCCTAGAGGGGTTTCAAAGCCTTGGAGATGTGGTGCTGAGAGACATGTTTTAGTGGTGACCTGGCAGTGCTGGGTTAATGGCTGGACTTGTTGATCTTAAAGGTCTTTTCCAACCAAAATGAGTCTATAATTCTATGATGATTCTATCACCCTTTTGTCCCCCAGGTGATCCCATTTGCTGCTGACTGTGACCAGGACGAATGCACGTGCCGCGACCCAGCGGCAGAGGAGAACCAGTAGCAGCACTGCAAAGGGGCCTCTCTCGGTCAAGGCGAGTGCAGGAGGAGCAAAAGGGCAGCAGCAGTGGGGTCTGCTGGGCAAGAGCAGGGTGCAAGGGGGCAGGAGGCAAGAGGGAGAGCCAACCGGGGTGGATGGCGAAAGCACACCGAAGG
>VWZY01002903.1:361391-396480 GCA_013399075.1 Chloroceryle aenea
ATTGTGGTCTGGTGAAAGTGTGGTGATGCAACCAAGATGAGACTTTATCACACAGTGGCTCAGGCTTGTAAGCCCTGCTGCCACACGGCCCCCTCTCTTTCTCCTCCTCCTCACATCTTTTTCCACAGCCACAGGTTATTGTGCAATGAGACAGTGGCAGCCACAGCACTTAACTGCATGGAAAATAGCAGAAGGAAAATACCAGGTGTATTTTTAGCTTATTTTCTTGCAATTTAGCAGTAGGAAGAGGGAAAAAAAAAAACAAAAACCAAATCAAGTTGCTCCATGAGACTTGACAGAGTCTGGTTTGCTGTGGATTTGTGCACTACAGCCTATAAATCCCACCTCTCCCGTGTCTTCCCAGGCATCCTGTCTACCTGCCCACAATAATACCCACCTCTCCCCAGGTCTCCCACCCATCTGGCAGGGTGGGTGGCAATACCCACTGGACTTGGCCAAGGGGCCAGGTGCCATAATGGCCTGAGCACTGGACACAGCACTGCACTGTAAGTGACTTTCAAGGCATGCTTTGCTGCTCTGACCTCTGCTCAGGCACTGATTTTCACATCATTTGTAGGACATTAATATTCATGGTACCACTAATCCTCTGTCAAAAGTCTGCCAGATGGACCAGGAAGTGCTCAGGTGGGTAGTGACTACCAGACAGCACCATCCCATCCACCTTATATACTACAAAAACAGACTAAAATGAGCTTTTTTTTGGACTCCCAAATTCCCAGCATCTGTGGATGCTTGCAAAGCAAGGACTGCAAGCCCAGCCCCCCTCTCTCCCCTAAAACCCACACCTTCCCAGGCCTGACAGACCAGGTAGTCAAGGTGAGACACAGGACATAGCTCCAGATGTGTGTACTGAGTGGCCTGAAACTTGGCTAACCCTGTGGGCAGACAGGCTAATGCTAAACTTGTGTGATGAGTTCAAAGGCTGGGAGTGTTTCATCCACTACCAAAAGATGACATCAACGGAACCAAAACTATAAACAAACACTCCCATTTGCCAGAGCCACGGATTACTAACAGCTCCGTTTAATAGTCAGTTGAATTATCATCTGGAGTTTTACATAGTGTTACAATGAGATTTTTTTTTTCTGTTGCCATTGCTGTTGTTTAAAACAATTTTTTTTTTAAGTAATCCGGAAGGGTTTTGTGTTTCTTTGCCACATGGCTATCTCACCCTAAAGCACCCTACTTTCAATCTACAGTAGTAAAACGTCACATTAGAGTTTTAATAGAACATCAAGGAACATGAATTGTAGCCATATTTGTAAAGAAAAGGACCAAACCATCTTTATATGTTAAATAACTTCACGACAAGTAAAAGGTAGTAATGCTATTACAAGGGGATAGGTGCAGCAAAAAAAAGATAACGACCCAGAGGTTCATCTCAAGTGATTGATTGCTCATTAATTCAGAAATAAAACAAGAAGAGAGGGCAGGGGTCAAAGGAGGCTGCAGAAATGTATGGAAAGCAGTGTCTTCTCCAGCTTTTGTGTGGTTGGCAGCATGTGAAGAACCAGGAGTCCAAGAGAGAAAATATTGTTCAGACTCAACAACAGGACCCTGTGGCAGACTTGGATAGTGTCACCTCTGCAGGGAAGGGCACAGCTCAGGGCTCACTGATGGCTGTTTTATGTGAGCAAGCTCCATAGAACACATCACACCAAGGCCAGGTCTTCAGCCAAGATGCAACCTCCTGCTCTGGTCTGGGTGCCCACGGCAGGCATTGTGGGCTCATGTGTTAATTTGAAAGATTTGGGCAAGAAAATCCAAGTTTGGGCAAAATTCTGAGTTGCAAAGACAGAGCATGTAAACCAAGAAGAAAGCTTCCACAAAGCCAAGGCCATTGTAAAAATGGCCCCACAGACATGCCGTGCCAGCAGGACCTGTTGGCACAGCAGGTGCAGCCACGCTGCAGCAGTCAACCAGGTGGAGCACAGCCCCACCAGCACACTGCACAGTCCGTCATGGGATGGGGACACCGAGTCCTGTCCAGCTGTGCAAGGGTGCTGCCAAAAGACCTTGGATGGGTGGCTGTCCCCTCCCCCCTCTAGGGTGGTCCATCTTCCAGCCCATGGGGAAGCTGGGGCTGAGGAAGCAGGGTCCAGTCCAGCAGCTGATGATGCTGCAGGGTTTGAGTTGACCACACAAAACTTTTGAAGCAAGAGCGCAGAAGTGGAATGGAAATATCTACAGAGCTCCGGTGCAAATCTCAGGGGATGGAATGAAAAAGTAAGCTAGGCAGGTGTGGATGCATGTGTACCCAGGGTTTTCCTGATGAGTGGCTGCAGACTGCACCGCTCCTGTCCCTGCTGCTGCACCTAGTAAGCAATAAAAGAAAGGAGTCTGCTACCCGAAGGAAAACAGTCTGCGTTTCATACAAAGGCCACGTAAGCGGCATTACTTGGCAAGCTACCAACTTGCATCTAGGCCAGAGCTGCCTTAGTGCAAGCATCTCTTCGGGGCATTGAGCAGAGGTGCCCTTTGCCCATTCCTGGATGACTGCCCATCTGGAAGTGAAAAATTTTCTCAGCATCTGCTGGGAGAAGCAAGGGGATAAGCCAAAATGAACTGGCCAAGACTGCCAGTGGCTTAAAGGAGAAGGAGCAGCGGCTCAGTATGGATCACTTGCCCATGTATACCTGCACATATAGTGCTGGTTTTGCTCTGAGCCCAAAGCTCTCAGCAGTGTCAGAAACATCAAAACTATAAGAAGAAACATGTGAGGAAAAGCCCAAAGGATCCAGTAGACTTCCTTCTTGCAAAAAAGCAAGCATATGCCAAGTGACCCCTGATAGACGCATTCATTGCAGAAATGACACCAGAACACCCAGGTAACACTGACTGCTGTTGGCTGCTCTCTGCAGCTCCCCATTCTGGGCCATTTGCTCCTGTAGGAGAGGTCTGCCTGTGAGACGGGATGAATAAAGCACTCTGCAGTCCTGCAGGAAGATACCAAACTGCCAATGAGCAAATACTGTATTGCGGTGCTGCTGGCTGTGACCGGCTGCGGACAGTGGCTGCCTCCCTCTCAGCACCATGCAAGTATTGGAGATGTGTCTTTGGCAGGTAGGATTTGGAATGAGGCAGAAAAACATAAGAGACAGGCTCAAGATTGCTCCTGCCAAGACTGAAGAAACTAAAAGGAAATTTCTCTCTGAAGAGGCATCGTAAAAAATCCCACTTTAGGACTCCTGGCTGGTCTCAAAGGTGGACAGCTGGCAAGTCCAAAGATACCTCCTCTGCAAACCAGACTGGAAGATGAAGCTAAAAGGAAGCTGTTTGCTGCCTCCAACACCATTAGTGTCAACAGGGCTTTAGAGAACAGGTTGCTCCGAACCAGGCCCAGTGCCCCAGGACAACCCCGGTCCTCTGATTTAAAAAAAAAAGTCACCGCTGAGAGCTGCAGGTATGAGCCTCAACAGAGGCAAGCAACACCCCCCAGAAGCCTGCTGTGTCACAGAGCCCTTTCTGGGACCAGAGGATCTCCAGAACCACCCTGGCCCACCACCTTGCGGTATGCTACACCCCACTCCCCTTGCCATGCAGAGCCTGAGCTATGCCACAACTACATGGTGACTAGTGCAGAAGACAGCCTTGTTCGAGCTGTCTGGGTGCTGCCCTCTTGACTGGGGTTCTCCTGAGCGGTAGTCTGATGTTGCTTCAAAGTCTTTATTATGGTGGGTAAAAAGAAAAAACTAATGGAAGGGATTTTTAAGTTGACTTCTTAGGAACATGGTCCCACAAGAAGGAAGCTCAAGATGTCCAGCTGACTACCGGCCGTGAAGCCAAGCTGCCTTTGCTCTGGAGGACTGCATCCTGGAGACAACATGGGCTTTGACCATGACAGAGAACCTGAGAGGATGGGCTCACCAATGGCCCTCTCTCCTTCACCCAGCTAGTGACACCACACCAGCCCTGCCCTGCAATGGCACCACTGCTCAACCAGGTCTCATCCAGACCTCATGCTTTAAAAAAAGAAAATTCAAATCCTCTTGGACATCCAGTGGCTGTTTTTCTCAGACATAACCATCAGCATCTCAACCTGACCCACACATCCCACCTCTATGTTCCCAACCTTGCATCATCTGCACCCCTGTCCTGGCTGTGTCACTGTGTTTCTCCCATGACTGGTGTCCCCACCCTTGGTGATGGTCCCCACAACCAGGGCAGAAGCCCTCCCAACTTGCCCTCTCCTCCTATGCTGAGGAACCTCTTGGCAAAATGAAAAAAACAAACCCAAGAAAACTGGATCCCACAAGACTTCTAACTAGAAAGGCTTTTGGTCAAGTCAAAGAAGAAACTAATACTGAATCAGTCCTGCACAGAGCAGCCCGTTTTGCTTCCCGGTACAAATTTGTGTCTCCAGAGACATCAGCAACACCCTCCCCTCCCCCATGGGTCTGTGTATAAAACCCTCACAAATGCCTGTGGAAAGGCCAGTGTGAGAGTGGGCGCCTGCAACCCTCAGTAGTCCTTGTCACCATAGTCATTGTAAAGGACACTCAGCGTCTGCTCCTCGCATGTCTTCTTGAGGTCCCGGCTGAGCTCTGACCAGTCGAGCCCATAGGGCTTGATCTCGCTGTAGCGGCAGGCGAGGTACTTGAGGGATGAGCGCTGGAGGCTGATCTTGGGCTCTTGCAGGAGGCCATTGCACCAGCTGCTGAGGTCCCCCAGCTGCGAGAGGATGAGGCCGGCCTTCCTGCAGCGAGGACGGGCATGGGGAGATGCCAGGGAGGAGGGAGGGGTGATGGACACACCACGAGAGGAAGGCAGGAAGGGCGGAGGAACGTATGAGGAGAGAAAAGCAAAGACAGTTAAAGACTGGGAGCTGCTGAAGGGAGAAGAGAGAACACAAGAGTTGGGCAGCATGGAAATCAGCTGAGCAGAGCCCGACACCGCCAGGACGAGGAAGGACTGAGGGGGACACCAGTCCCATGGCAGCACTGTGAGTATAAACGCATGCGAGAACAGCCCCTGCCCAGGTCAGAGATATACCACTGGTGGTGCTGGGGCTGCTACACTGGTCTTGGGACTCACCTTACACTTCCCTGCCCTGTTCTCTCTTCTTCTTCCAGCCCACATCATCCCCACAACAAGGCCAGGTTTGCTGAGGGTTGAGTGAGGGGACATTCACAGGGGTAGCTGTGAAACACCCCTTGGTATGGTCATCAGCAGTGGCATCACCAGTCACTGCTGCAGCTACTGGACCTCAACTAGAACTCAAAGAGAATGTGGGAGCCAATAGCATTGCAGGAAATGGGGAGAAATGCTGAAAAGGTGTCAGGTGTGACATGTGTGGTCAGCCCAGGGCAGGGTCACCACATGTGACTGGTCACCAAGGGCTTGGTGTAGGATACCTCCAGTCACATGTCAGAAAGAGCAGGTAGGCATTCTGGAATCATTGCTCCCTTGCCATCACATGGCTGGAGGGGATGTGATGGAGAAGAAATGCCCAGCATTGGAAGTCAGCACAGTGGGACACCACTGAACATGAAGGATACTTAGGAAAAAAACAAATAATCCACTCAAAATATCATGCTTCGCTTGCGAGGGCCTGGTTGGAAGGCTGATGGTGAAATAAAAATTAGGATCCTCCTATGATGCAATATCACAAGATGTAATTGTATCAAGAAAGAGCTAAATTGCCGACCACTCAGGTTGGATGAGATACTGGAAGAGCACAGAGGATCCTGGCCAAATATGACCTAAATTGTGTTCTCTTCTTTTCACATTTTAAATCTTAAAATGGTGCTTCTAATGCTTCTATCAAGAAAACCAGTTTGTTCAGATAAAACACATTATGTTCATTTTAAACTTGTCTAGCACTTTGGCCCATCTCCAGAGGATCTGGCAAATGTGGAGGTAATAGCTTCAAATGAAGCATCTTGAAGGCGAGTATCACATGTGCCTGGAAACCCAGACAAAAGTTTAAGTGCCTCAAGAGCTTCCAGTGTCCCAGCCAGCTGCAAGGTCAGTTGATGGGTTAGTATAGACATGGAAGAGAAGATACTTCCCCTTGGTAGCTCTAACTCAGCATCTGTTCAGCACAGCACAGGCAACAGAGGCACAAATTGTGATGTACTGAAGAGTCTGGCCCCATTCTCTTGCTTCCTGCCCTCTAGCTATTGATCAGATCCCCTCTCAGCCTTCACTTCTCCAGCTAAACAGCCCCAGAGCTCTCAGCCTTTCCTTGGTGCAGAGATGCTCCTGTCCCCTTGGCATCTTTGTAGCCTCTGGTGGACTCTCCCCAGTGCTTCCCTGTATCCCTTGAACTGGACACAATACTCCAGATGTGGACTCACTAGGGCAGAGTAGACTTCCCTTGACCTGCTAGCCACACTCNGCACAAATTGTGATGTACTGAAGAGTCTGGCCCCATTCTCTTGCTTCCTGCCCTCTAGCTATTGATCAGATCCCCTCTCAGCCTTCACTTCTCCAGCTAAACAGCCCCAGAGCTCTCAGCCTTTCCTTGGTGCAGAGATGCTCCTGTCCCCTTGGCATCTTTGTAGCCTCTGGTGGACTCTCCCCAGTGCTTCCCTGTATCCCTTGAACTGGACACAATACTCCAGATGTGGACTCACTAGGGCAGAGTAGACTTCCCTTGACCTGCTAGCCACACTCTTTGTTGTGCACCCGAGGACACCACTGGCCTTCTTAGCCACAAGAACCCACTGTTGGCTCATGGTGAATTTGTCCACCAGGATTCCCAGGTCCTTCTCTGCAGAACTGCTTTCCAGCAGCTAAACCCCTGACCTGTACTGGTGAAGAGGGTTACTCCTTCCCAGGTACAGGACCCTATGCTTGCCCTTATTTCTTCTCCTCAGGCTAAGTCCAGAGCCCTTCTTGGGCCGAGAGAGGGCGACTTGCTTTCATAACCCCAGACAAAGTATCTTCACTCCCCCTTTCTTCCTTAGGTCCAGCAGACAGTGTCACCTAAAAGGGAAGAGAGTGCGTCCCAAGCGAGCAGAGCCAGAAGACAGCATGGCCACATGGAGAAGGAGGGACATGGTAGAGTCAGTCATGTGGGTCCACATCCAGGACTTCAAAGGAGCATCAGCAACAGTCAAACAAACACTCTGTCTGCTGGCTAAATAATGTCATCTGCAAGTGATTTGTGCTGTCACCACCAGTCTGGATGCTTCGCCCTCGCAGACGATCAAACAGGAGGTCTGCTTTCCAAGATTTGTCATCACCAGAACACACTGCAGCTGCCTAAATGTCTCTTTCCAAGTAGTGCGAGCTGCAAACACTTCATCAGCAACTTGAGTCATCCAATCCTAAGTGCTCCAGCATTTCCAGAGGGTGGAATTAACCCTCCAGCTCAAAGATTCATGCAGCAAATGGCAACGTTTGGACAATTTGGTGGCATTTCTCCATGCCAATGCACCTTTCCCATGACAATGCAGTTTCCACCCCATGTTCAGGTTGGTCCATGGTCACCTCACCAAGGCAGCAAGCAGCGATGGCAACACTCAGCCTCAGCGATGGCAGTGGCTGTGTGACGACTCCAGCCTGTCATGTAAGGAATTTTATGTACTCCTCATGCAAACCATCACAACAGATGTCAGATGGTCTGTGCAAAGCAGGGCTGGATTTCACATCTGGAAATGGAGACAGAGCGGCATCAATGCAGCTGGGCTTGAGACGAAGGTGAGACATAAATCAAAGCCTGCTGATCCCACTCAGTGTCATGGGAATGAAGCCACCCTGGGCAGAGGAGCTGGTGGGAGCCTTAGCCTCAACAAGACTCCATGCACTGGGATGTCGCTACTTGAACTTTGAGGCTTGGCCTCAGCTTTGTCCCAGGTAGTGGAGGAGCTCTTGGAGGTTTCCCATCAAAGCTGAACTAGAAGTCATGCCTAAGAGGTACTAAAGTCAAGACAGCCAGAAGATATTTACTGAGTCTTTCTGACTGCATAGTAGTGGTTTGGAGGACAAAGAAGGTACATGGAAGATCTCCAACCTTCCACTAGAAATCCAGAAGTGATCACCTGGAGAAGCAGGGCTGGAAGACAGACAGTGGTGGAAGACCAGCAAGAGGTAGTGTGGGATGAGGGTAAGGTGGAGGCCACACATTTCATGTTGCTAACGTAAATCTGGAGTAATCCTGATTTCCGGATGAGCTCAAGGCTCCAGTTCTATGGAGGCCAGATGCTGTGAAACACCACTGCAGCCCACACAATCTCCCAGCCCAGCTTGCTAAACTGACTGAAAATATCGACGTTACTGGGAAACCATGTAGACAAAGCAGGCATTGAAGGACATGGGGAGAAGGGAACAAACATCTGTCTGCCTCTGCAAGACCTTAGCATGAGGCATCCCATCCCCAGGAAGCTAGAGTGGCTGCAATGACCTGGAGAAGCCCAAAAAGAGGACATGGTGCTCACTCAGGCATGAAGGGACTGTCTCAGCCAGGAAGAGCTCAGGGCAACCTCCTTCAAAAACCCATCATGGCAGCTCAGCACTGCATGGGCATCAAAAACACTTGTGTCCCCGAAAACACCCCACATGACCACATACATGAATCAGAAGGGAGGGGATACACCTGAAATTCAGACCCAAGGTCAATCCTCTGCCTCCTTTGGACAAAAGTGACAGTGATTTCAACACACAGAGATTCATTCAACTCAAGCGAAAGCTCAGGAAATCCAGGAAAGTCTGACCTTGGCATGGTCCAGCACATGTATGAGTGTTTGCATGCAGAGCTTCCACAACCAGGCTCTTCTGTGCCACCTTCTCCAACTGGCTTGAAAGTACCACCACCTCCTTGCACCTTCTTCCCACCATCAATGGCTGGGTTCTTTCTGTAGCAACATTCTCCAATCATGCTCCCTCCCCTTTTCACCCAAAATGACCTCCACTCCTCAAAGTTGTATTATTTTTCTAAGTCCTTCTGCCTTTTTGCTGTGGTAGCATCTACTGTGGAAAAAATGATCCCATCCCTTTCCCACCCTGCATGGCATGAACAGACTAGGAAAAACTCCAGAGACAGTATAGGGCTGGTGTGATGGACAAGGATGATGGGCTGACAATGATCTACCACCTCTCACTTGGTCCTACATTTGTGGTGCTTCAAGGGAGATGGCTGGACCCTAAACATATGCATAACATCTGTCAAAAGAGGAACACCACTGTGAGAGTCCATCAGCAAACAGAGTCATGAGGTTTGCCAGAGAGTCACCTTCCTGATGACCAACATCTACAAGGGATAAGCCTGTTGG
Organism: Chloroceryle aenea; assembly: GCA_013399075.1. Taxonomy (NCBI): domain Eukaryota; kingdom Metazoa; phylum Chordata; class Aves; order Coraciiformes; family Cerylidae; genus Chloroceryle; species Chloroceryle aenea. The sequence goes on from VWZY01002903.1 coordinate 370,631, forward strand.
TGGGCATGCCTGCCTGCCAAACGAATCCAGCTCCTAAGCCTACCTGGGCCCCAGCTCATCTTCACAGCGCCAGGTGAACTCCCCAAAGCTCTCGTAGTGCTGGTTGTAGTGGTATAGGACTCGGTGCAGGCTGGGGGAACCCAGGTCCAGCAGGGTGTTGTAGGCTGTTTGCTGCTCTTTGCCACTGGTGTAGCCATTGAAGAGGTTGTAGATCTTGTCTGCTATTTCTGGGCAGAAGGACAGGGGGTATTAGTGGGGTGCAAGGAAAGGTATGACTAAAGCCTACCAGGTTAAGCTCAGCTCTAGGGAGACCAAGCCCAGAGACAAGATTTGTCCTCTGAGTTATGATTTATGTCATATCAAGACAAAGTCACAGTGGAGGAGCAACAGAGCAGATGGCATTCTACAGACTCTGCCCAGATTAGGTTCCCATCGTTTGGTCCAACTAGAAAAAGAAATGGGTGGTGTCATCAGGTACTGTTAGTGAAATACTATTTATTTGTGAGGTTTCTTGAGCACAGCCACCACCTATTCTACTAGTTGCTTTCTGGGCAGGACAGGCAGGTCTTCCTGACTATTTCAGTGTGTCCTGAATGCCAGTCCCTCCACTCATCATCCCAGATGGTCACAGACTGCCTCTGTGTTTATGCCTCCTGCCATTCTCCACGCCAACCCTCAGCACCACATGGCAGCACATGGGCCACCATGGGTGGAGACATTACAGACAGGACATTAGATGTGTGTGAGGACATGGAAGGGGGAACTCTCTGTTGCTAGTCCTAGTATTACAGTCCAGGAGCTCCCTCCATCTCACCTTGAGCTTTCACATCATCCACCACAGGGCAGGGGGTCTTGACTGTCACATCACTGGACCTGGAGCGTCTTCCTGTGTTATCAACTCCCCACAGCGTGAACCTGGCCAAGAAGGAAAAAAGTGAAGCTCTGGACTCCCAAGACCTCATGCAAGCACAGGCAGCATCAAGCAGAAGCACCACGGTCAGGGTGATGGTGCTGCCATGGGCATGGCACAGGGGAGATTACTCATGGGCTGATGACTCACATGTAAGTGGTGTCAGGCTCCAGGCAGCGAATGATGAGAGAGATGGTGGAGGAGAGTCTGTCAGGCACTTGGGCTGGCATGGCGCAGGGTGACTTGGCGCCAGAGATGATGTCATCCACAAAACTCAGCACCGTCTCTAGGGAGAGAGGGGTGGACGTGCCGCGGGTGATGACACAGGTGTCCCCGGGGCTGTGGAGAGCCACTGAGGTCTGTGCCCGCTACCATGCTGCCTGCTATCAAGGGGGACCAAGGCTCATGTGTGAGGTTAGTGCAGAGATGGCCCCATCACTTTTCCAGCAGAGCTCATCACCATGGTGCAGAGCTGCCACTTCTGCAGCATGGTGGGCAAGAGCAGGGCTGCTTTCTCTTCCAGAGGACACTGGATACAGTGCAGCATCCTCTTGCAAAGAGGGAGACAGAGGCTCTCCTCCAGCACCCCCATCCCACCCTCCCCAGAGAGAACCAGTGGAGTCCCCACTCACCTGTCTCCACCTTGGAGTGGTCCATTCTGTCAGTGACTTTCTCTTGACGGAGAAGGTAGTCAACGATCTGCACCCCAATGGGAGGCTCCGAGTGCCCCCACTCCAGCACCACCAGTGTGCTGCTGGGCTCGTGAGCGGTGGAGAGCCGCAGGCTGGGGGGCAATGCTGCCTGGTCAACATCTCAGGAGGACAAGATCTGCCAGCCATCCCCACCACCCACCTGTGCTCACCCATATCTATCACTTGCTGCTCCTCTGTGCTTTAAAATGGCCACAAAACCATCAGACCGAGGGCACACAGTATGGGAGAGATGTTGAGGACAACCTCTCTAGTCAGCACCCGTGGCTGGTGCAAAAGGCATCAGAAGGGTGTTTGTTGGTGCCACTCACCCTGCTGTGCAGACCACGTGCAACTGCCCCAGAAATGAGCTGGTTTCTGTGAGGCAGTATGTAGGGACTGGTTTTGCACCACACTTTCACAGCAGAAGAGCTTCAAAGCCTTTAACCCACAGGAGAGACTCTGGGCATGATGGTCCAAAGGGCTCCTTCCCTGGGTTTGCTCTACCAGGATGGATCCAGAAACAGCTCCCCAATCCTCAGCTCCATTTAGAAAAGACACTGCATCTCTGCACCCTCTGCCTGATTTCCAGGTCCCCCATCCACTTGCAAACCTGTCCCATAGAGCCACCTCAGCCCCATCAACTCCTGCCACCGCATCATTGGCCATTGCTGCCTCCTCCCAGACCCATCACGCCAAGAGGCCAGGCTGGGCATGTGTGGAGACCTACATGGGGTGTGGAAGAGGTGCACATGTGGGTAGCCCATCAGCCCCAAAGGCACTCGAATCACAGCGGCACCAGTCTTCGATGACGTCCCCACTGCCTGAACACCACAGCGAGCTCATGGTGGCCTCCTGCAAGAGCTGAGAGAGAGGAGAAGAGGTTGAGCACTGGCCAGGTGAACTCCCATCCCATAACCACTACAGCTAGTGCTCATCCATCCCCTGAATGGTTCAGCACGGTCCATCCATCCTGGAGAGCAGGGCTGGACGACAGGTAAGAGCCGCCATGGCTTGTCATCATGCTACTGAGGGCAAGCTACCTGCAAAGACCACCCTGATGCTGTCCTGCCACCCCCATGCCCATCCCACAATCCTAAGCCAGTGGCTTCTCACCCGCTGGGTCTGGTTGTTGGTGACCAGCTCGTAGATAGGGACTGCTTTGGTGACCTCCAGTAGGATGGGCTCAGCCGGCACATCGGGACTGGAGGCAATGTGGCAGAGTGGGCAGGAAGAGGGGCAGCGCCCTCGGCTCTGGCACTCCATCCGTACACCAGCTGCCATGCGCTTGGTGCCTGATTCAGAGAGGCTGGCGATGTACTCAGGGAAGGTGAGCACCTTCGGGTCCCGCTCACGCTCATCTGACTCATCTGATGGGGAGTTACCTGGGAAAGAAGGAAAAGGGGGGCACCAGAGTGGGCTTTGAGCCACCAATAAGGGGATGTGAGGGTGCTAGAGCCCTGCCTTGCACCCAGGAGAGAGGCATTACTGCCCAGAGACCCTCCTGGATCCTTAAGAGATCCCTGTTTGGTCTGTAAGGATGAAATGTTCACTGTTCTTCAGAGGAGAAATCAGGACTGCAAAGTCCACCCTGGCCTCTGCCATCACAGGTCCTTCTGTTTCCTCTTTCCCCAGTTTTCCCAGCCCTTCACCTGGCACTTGGATAGACCACTCTTTCAGCAGGTCCCCACAAGAGGGAGCCTCTTTCATGTGGCTGGAGACTCATGAAGGACCTGCCTGAGCACCTTCACTCCCCGCGGACAGCTCTGGCAAAGCCCCCAGCCAAACCATGCCACTGCAAAAGCCCTGCTGGCCCAATGTCTGATTTCTTCACTCAGCTCTCTCAGTTCCCATAGACTCCTATCAAAGCTGATGGGACAGAGTCTGCTGGAGACCAGAGAGGATGAGTGTCAGACCAGGGTGCACAGCAACAACACTGTTCTTGCTCTCACCCAAAAATAACTGCAGCCGGCACTACCAAAGAGCTCAGAATGAGGAGGAAAGTCCTGCCAGGGTCTTTAGATGCTCAGAAAGCCACCAAGATTGCTACAAGACCACGAAGCCACTCTCCAGCCCCTCCACTTCTGCACTCCTGCTCCTCCCCACCAGGGGAAGGGAGTTGGGGGGCAGTTCCCTTTGGGGAGCTGGCTCAAGCCTGGCTCCTCCTGTCTCTTTGCACTGTCAGGGGGCATCATGGAGGTGGACAAAGCTGCAGCTAGGCAAGGAAATAGAGTCTCTCCTTAAGGGCTTAGCTTACAAAGCACCATCATGAAGCAAAAGAGAATGGTGACATGGAGAGAAATACATTTGCCAGGACCACAGACCCCCAGCCAGCCTGTGACAAGGCTGAAGGCTCGTTTGCCCTCTGCCTCATATACACGGGGGAATACCTGATACCAGTCAGGCTGCTGGCGGTCTTCTTGGCCACCTGGGCCCATGCTGGCTCATCTTCATCTGGCTGTTGCCCAACACCCCCGGGTCCTTTTCCCCACTTTCCAGCCACTGCCCCAAGATGGGAGTGTTGCTTGAGGTTGTTGTGACCCAAGTGCAGAACCTGACACTTGGTCTTGATGAACCTCATCCCATTGGTCATGGCCCATTGATCCAGCCTGTCCAGTCCCATCTGTAGAGCCTTCCTATATGCAAGAAAATTAACACTCCCACCCAACTTGTTTTCATCTGCAAATGTACTGAGGGTGCCCTTGATCCCTTCATCCAGATTATTGATATGAAACAGAACTGGCCCCAGTACAGATCCCCGGGGAACACCGCTTGTGATCGGCTGCCAACTGGACTGAACTCCATTCATTGGCACAATGATGACGGTCAAGGCAGACTGGTGGGGTCAGAGGAAGCCAAAGGACACCCAGGCAATGCCTCGCCCCTGGGCAGGCTCAGGGCATTGCCGGCGGTGGCTTGGTACAGGCTGGCTGCTGCGGGGAGCTGCCCAAGAGCACATCTGCAGCTCAATAGGAAGATCTTCCTATTGCAAGGGTTTGCTGAGAAACGGGCCTATCCTCGAGACTCCTGAAAGAAAACAAGGCTGTTAAATAAAACCCAGGATACGAGAGCACTGCTCTGCTCCCCCAGTGAGCTGGAAATGGATCGCTTTGGGCTGGCTGTGAATTGCAGCTTAGCAGGCGCCGAGGGAAAGCAGAGGAGCCAGGGAATGATTTGTCTCTTGCAATTTCTCAATCGATATCCAGCTCCTGACGTTTGCAAACAAAGAGCAAAGGAGGGAAAGTGGCAGGTGCCAGAGTGAAACCGAAATGTGATATTGTGGGTGGAAAGAGACTTGCCAGACCTGAAAAGCCTCCAAGGAGGAAAATCAAAGAGGAGGAAATTGCTGGAGAAAAGAAAGTACTTGCAATCAAAAGATGCTACATCTGGAGACAGCCCACAGCAAAACAGCAACGGGTCTGTACTCTCGCAGGTGGGCTTGGGAAGAAGTTTGGGCTCCAGGGGGTCTGAGGCTACAGGATCCAGACTCAGGTTCAGAAAGAAGCCTTTCTCACAGAGAAGCCCTGGAGAGAAAACAAATGTCTCCACAGCCAGGGCACAGCAAGAGCAGCACCGTAGGCTGGTGCCAATATTGAGATTTATAAAGCTTTGTGTTGGAAATGATGTGGCGGTCACAATGCCTGTGAGCTCCAAGCTCACACTGCCCGTGCCTGGGAGCTCCTGGGCAGGGGACAGCAAACTATGGTCACCTAAAAAGCATCAGCTCCTCTCAGCATCCTCTGTGTCCAGGCCTGGGAGCTGGCAACATTGGAGCTGGCAACTGGGTGGTGCAACCCCATGTCACCAGCACAGGCAGCAAAATCTCTGCAGGAAGCTTTGCAAAGGCCAGCATGAGAGACTGTAGACTTCTTGGTTGGAAGGGACATTTCAAGGTCATCTAGTGCAACTCCCCTGCAGTGAGCAGGGACATCTGCAACTACAGCAGGTTTCTCAGAGCCCTGTCCAACCTCATCTGGAATGGTTCCAGGGATGGGGCCTCAACCACCTCTCTGGGTAACCTGGGCCAGTGTTTCACCCCCCTCAGTGTAAAATATTTCTCCCTTCTCTCCAGTCTAAATCTCTCTCTTTTAGTTTAAATTCATCACCACTTGCCCTGGAATGCAGCAGTGCCAGGTGCCCTCTGCACCATGGTGAACCTCCCAGTTCATAACCGGTCTCCAGACACTAAAAGGGCAGCACTGACAGACCAGGAGAATAAAACACATTAGAGGTAGAAAAGTCTTGCCGGGGGATGCAAGTGGAAGAGAGTAGATATGGTGTAGACAAAAGGAAGGAAGGAACAGGATTAGAGACAAATAACAGTTAAGTCCAGAATCAGGCAGGACGGCTTGGTGGGATTAGTGGATTCATCTTTCATGTCCCTAGGGATATGGGTATTTATCTTCCTTTCTGGCCCAGACTAATGTCTGCTCCAGTCCACAGGAGTCCTTCAGCCAGCTTCAAAGGGTGTGAGAGAAGGATGTAAATAAGAGGATGAGATGGGATGCAGCCATGATGCGGGGCGGGAACTTTCCCTGCTATGCTGAAAATGAACTCAGCTTCCTGCTCCCGAGAGGTGGCTGTGGGTACTCTTCCTGGGGACAAGCAGGGCTCCTACCTTTGCTAATGTCCTCATACTCCAGCCAGAGCTGCCGCTGGACCTGCCTGTTGGGATACCAGATGGAGCAGGACTCCTCGAAGCCATACACCGCCTCCTGAATGTAGTGGTTGCCGAACTGGTCCAGCAGCGCCACGAAATCTCCACGAGAGGTGGCCCCATCCAGAGAGTGGAGGGCATTGCTGAAGGCTGGGAAGGAGATGGGAGGAGATGCTCAGAGCCAACAGGACCTTAAGCCCTTGCCACTCCCCTACACACTTGCAATGGGCATCCAACCTCTGAGCCCATCACCTGCCAGAAGAAGACTATGTGTCCTCTCACCACCTCTTTTCCCCTTCTTCCCCCCAGCCCCACATGCTTACACTGAGAGATGGTCAGCTGGTTGAGCCGAACATGGTACATGACGGACTGCACCTTCCAGTGCTGCAAGAGGGGGTACCCAGACACCTCGCTGAAGTTCACCATCCCTGCCAAAGAAAGGACATGGGGGCTCAGCACAACTGCCCAGGGATGTCTCGCCAGGGGGTGGCTGCAGCCCTTCATGCCATGCCTGGGGGAAAGCAGCCAGCATGTTGTCAAAAAGCTGTGAGAAAGAACTGTGCACACACCACATCCCCCCCCAGAGCGGCAGTGAGGCCTTCAGAACTGAGGGTCAGCTGCTCCCCGGCAATTAAAATCATGGCTTTGAAGGAAGATGTGCAGGCTTGTTTCATCCTGCCATCCGGGGCTCTGCATCGGAAAATAACGAACCTTCTCCCACATCCCCCTCCTGCTTCCTTCCTGCTCCCAGAACATGCCCAGGTGTGCTAATTATTTTGCTAATGAGAGTTGCACTTTTTAATGAGCTGTTTGCAGATCTGGGAATGGTCACTGTCACACCACATGTGCCCAAGTGCAGCCAGAGAGGAGGCCCTGGGTCTCCTTCATCTAGGACAGAGCAGAGCAAGACACACGTGTAAAGGGGAAAATCACACATCTGTCAATGCTTGTGCTCCATGAGAACATAATGACAATGCTGGGGCTGAGCAGGAGCTGGGGTTTCTCCTTCTCCAGGCTAAGACATCCTGTTCTCTAGCCATTTAACTGTGAGTTATGGGAGCCAGAAATTCATGGAGACCAGGGATGGGCAGCCACTTTATCCTGCCCAAGGCATGATCCAAGGCACATGGCAGCTCATCTTCCCTAAGCAGAGGGACAGAGAGGCCACTGACAATAGACAAAGCCCCATAAAAATCACATAATCATAGACTCCCAGGATGGCAGGAGCTGGAAGAGACCTCTGAGGATCATCTCATCCAATCTCCTGCTCCAGCAGGGTCACCCAGAGCAGGAGGCCCAGGATTGCATTGTCCAGGCAGGTTTGGAATCTCTACAGAGAAGGAGACTCCACAACCTCTCTGGGCAGCCTGGGCCAGGCTCTACCGCTCTCACAGTGAAGAAGCTTTTCCTCATGTTTAGGTGGAACCTCCTGGGTTCTAGTTTGTGCCCATTGCCCTTTGTCCTGTCACTGTACACCACTCACAAGAGTCTGGCCACATCCCCTTGGCCACTGCCCTGTAGATGTTGATCAGCATTGATCAGATCCCCTGTCAGTCTTCTCCAGGCTGAACAGCCCCAGGGCTCTCAGCCTTTCCTTGCCATGGAGATGCTCCAGCTCCCTCAGCATCTTCATAGCCTCTGCTGTTCTCTCTCCAGTAGAAGTCAATTGAAGGATGCTCACAGCTTTGATTTTGGTGACTGGAGCACCCCTTGGTGTGCCACAGCAGGATGACGGGACATGGCCACCTCCTCCCTTGTAGCTTCACTGCCGTACAGCCAGAATGACACGCCTCCGCTTGACAAACTCTGCTGCTAAACAGCCACCCAGCAGGAGTTCAGGAGGATAACAGCGGGCATCCGCCCCACCCCCCTAGCTCCCTAACATGAAATGAAGGTGGAGGATCAGGAGAAGATCCTTTGCCTTCCAGAGCCTCTCCCTTCAGTGCCGGCTGCTACCAACAGCTTCAAAGCTTTCACTCTTCCCTGCAAAGTGTTTATGCAAAACCAGCCAGCTTTCCTTACTCAGCAGCTCTGCCTCTCGTGTATTCACAGCATCAGACCTGCTTACTGACAAGCGGAGGAGATTTCACTTCTTTTTCTTTTTTTCTGCCTTAATCAGCCACAAAGACCCAGCAGAGCAGTGGGAAATGAAAAGGATGGTTTACTGTCTTCTGCCTCTCCATCATAATTGCCAGCAGAGTCCCAGTCTTGGCATGGATTCCTTACGATGCCTTCCTTACCTTCACAAAACCATACCAAGGGCAACAGAGCCCCATCAGGAGGCAGGTGACCTCCAGGCATGGCTGAGCATCTCCATGGCTGCAGGGGCGATGCACCAACACAACTCTCTTGGGATAACCCACCCTGACAGGACCTGTCAGCACACTCCTCCCTGCCTGCAGCTTCCTGCACACACACCTACATTGCCATCTACACCATCAGGTCAAACAGCGCCCATCAGACCATTAGTGGCTCCCCAAAACCCTCCTGGGAGCTCTACCAAATGCACAAGGTGTCACATGAGACCACTCTATAGACAACTTCCAAAACATCTTAGTATCCACATCCCTCCTTTAGTAGCCGCTCGGTGTCCTCGGCCATTTCAGCCAAAACCAACCAGCACTGAGGAAACACAGGCTTTTTAGGGGTGCTGGTAACTTGGTGGAAGAAAGGTAAATCCCTGAAGGTTGTCTAGGTTGACACTCATGTCCCAGAGTGCTCTGGCAGGACAAACTGAAATATATTAGTTTGGTTACGGCAGGTTTCAAATGCATTTGTACACTGGCAAAGGGATTTGGAAAGCAAATGAAAGGTGTTTAGAAACCTTTTCTGCCTCAGATAATACTAAAAACAACCCATTTTGAATATATTCCAAACATCCAATGGACACTTCAGGTTTTATGCCACACAATGAATTTACAGACTCTTCCTCTCCTTCATTTTTAGTGCTTTCGTGATGAGTGAGGGTTGCTAAAGCCAGACTAGACATATCCCACCATAGATCCATACCCTGAGAGGGGTGGGTGCCAAAGTTGGGCACACCAGCAGCTACCCCGTTGGGAGAGGTATGGGTTCAGCTGGACTCACTCACCGGTAAGGAACTCAGGGTCAGGCATGGGGTCAGAGAGCTCCTCTTGGCACTGGTTCTCCAGGGGTACTGTGGCCACCACCAGCCCATCTGGCAGCTGCTGCTCCAGGCCGCGGGCAAAGTTGTTCTGCCTGGAAATTAGTTGCAGAGAGGGCTGGGGGGTAAGGCTGGAGGACATGGAAACTGTTTGGGATCACCCCCACCATATGGTGACCCATCCCAAAAAGCCATCCAGTACCAAGCCTTTCCTTTGGGCATGGGTTACAAAGATGTCTACACTTGATAGAAAGCCTCAGATGAACCCTCCCTGCCAGCCCCTCCATCTCCTTCAAAGCTTGGCCAGACATGGATAGATAAGGCAGTCTGCTAAGGTCCAGCACCAGACTGCTTTCCATGCTGCCTTCTTGGAGAGGATCATGCCATCTGACCATGCTGGGGTCACCTCCCCACATCCCAAACTCACCTAAATGTCCCTTTTAGCACCTGCCCTGAAGCCACTTCCTTGGAGTGGTTGTTGTAGCCATAGAAGAGCTCCCCGAAGAGCGTCTGATTCATGGGCAGCTCACGGGGCTCACCACAGTCCCCTGCCTCTGGGCATGACTCTGATATCAGCTGGCATGACCGCCCATCTGTGCCTAGCTTGTAGTCCTCAATGCACCTGGAAAGTCAGCATGGGGTCCACCATCAGCTGCAGCCCCCACCAGTGGGTACTGGGGCCATCGCTCCACCCCAGGAGGGACACTAGGAATGAAGAGACCTTCCTCCCAAGCCACCCAGCCCTATGAGCTCAGGGTTGCAGCGGCAAGGTACAGCAGAACCTTGGGGGTGTCTCCATGGTGGGGCAGTGATGGGGCGCTTACCCACAGAACATGAGAATGTTGTAGAGCAGGGGCTCCTCAGGTAGGGGAACCATCTGCTGCAGGCACAGCTGCTCACAGCCCCCGTTGAAGCCATCTGAGCAGTCCACACCGACATGACGGTCATAGCAGCCTGTGCCATCCTTCATGGGGCTTAGTCCCGTCGGGCACTGGTTGTGGGTGAGGGAAGCAAGAGGTGAAAGAAAACTGGCTCCGGGGCTGAGATGGAGGGGAGGGTTCTGGCACTGCTCTCCATTGGAAACTGCAGCCTGAGCAATTCTCAGGAGCTGCAGGATGGATAGTGGCAACACCACCCACAGCTGCAGATATTCCTCTTGCCTTCTCTGCCGGCAGGGACGGCAACACCTGGGATGGGAGCTCCCGAAGCCACCCCCACCAAAGCATCAACTTTGCTCACTAGCACCCAGCTCATAGCCTCCCCACCCCAATGTCCAGCTCTGGTGGCAAGATGCCCCAGCCCTACAAACCCCTCCGTTTCAGGGTATGTGCTTTCCCTGCACAGTAAAGCAGCTGCGGTGCTGACAGGGGACATGTGTGAGTGATGTGGGACCTCCTGGAGAGCCAGCAAGCAGATGGGCTCTTGCTCCCTCATGCATCAAGGGCAGGGATGGAGGAGATGCTAGCTCAAAAACAACTCTTCCTGCTGCAAAACCAACCCCAAAATATCCAACCCAAGGTGATGGATGGATGGATGGATGGATGGATGGATGCTCTTCCCCCTGAGCCCTCCTTGCTGATGCCAAAGGAAAGTTGCCAGTCCCTGGGGAACACGCACCACGCAGCCTGTCGAGTCCAGCTTGCGGTCTGAGATGCAGCGGAAGTTCTTGCTGCAGCCCCCATTGTCCCGGGAGCAGTCACGGACAGGGCCGAAGGAGTCAAGGAGGACCTCCAGGCTGTCGAAGGAGGAGGAGGTCATCAGTTCTTCCCTGTGAGGAGGAGGAGAAGGGTATGTCACTGCTCCAATGAGATGTTATGAATGCACAAATGATCATGGCTGCTGAGTGGGATTTATCAGGAACTCAGGTTTCCCTTGAGCTGACAGAGAATTGAACAGCAGCCAAGCTTTTAGAAGGATGCAGGAGCTACTGAGATGCTGAGAGCTATCTCCAATGGCTGTTTTACAGGTGCTGAAGAAGGGCAGGTTAATGTACATACTAATCTCCACCTGAAAAATGTGGGGTAGGGGTCCCAAGTCTCATCAACCCCCATGTGCTTTGGGTTGGTCCTCTTGTTCCAGGGACACACCACCACTTTATTTGCTGAAACACCTAAACACCCTCACCCCACTAATGCACCTACCTGACCTCCACCGCGTCCTCCATCACCGTCATGTCGGTCTTGCATTTGGCTGAGGGATTGATGGCCAGCTCAGCTGGTGGGATGACAAAGCTCTTGCTCAGTGGTAGCCACATGCCTTCCCCCAAGGTGTAGGTGAACCTGACAGGGAGAGCAGCAAAGACTGGCATGGCGGGCAGTGCTACTGGGAGGGCTGCCTCTACCCAAAACCAAGCCCTCGAACCTCCTCCCTGCCCTGCAGGGACACCAGCCTGAGCAAAGTCATATGGACAGAATAAAATAGGGTGGCTCCTCCAAATGTCTTCCAAAAAGCACACATAATTAAAAAAAAAAAAACAAAACACTTCCCTTTTCAGTAGAAACACCCCTTCAGAGCCTAAACCTTGCCCTCATCACGAATGGAGAGGAGGAACTGGCTGCTGGGCATCCAGCATCCCACAGGGAAGTTGTAGTAGGACCTTCCCAGCCACGCTCGCATGTCCCCAGGAGGTGGCACAGGACAGTTGTATTCAACTCTGCCTGTATGCCCCAAGCCATATTTTTGAGCCCCAAAATGTGATGACCAGGTTGTCTCTTACCGAAAAATCTTGTCAGATGGCTGCTCACCCAGCACCAGGTCAAAGCCACGCTGGAAGATGGTGTATGGCCAAGGCCTGGAAGAGAAACCGAGGAGCATCACAGTGGTGTTGTGCCCCTGCTCTCACTCACAGCCCAAAATGCTTCACCTGCTTAACCCCCAGCTCATGGGCAGAGGGTTCCTGAAATAAGATGGCTCAAAGCAAGCTAGGAAAAAGTGATACAATAGCTCCGTTATCCAAGGTCTTACTATTGGGGTTTCTATAACATCAGATCTTCACCCAGGCCCAACCTGCCAATGGTCACATCCTTTATTTTGGGGTACAGTGCACTCCAGTGCTAAGGGAGGACATCAGGTATGGGGCTGCAGCTTCACCACCTACCTTATTTCCCTTAGGTCTGATTGTTTCAGGAAGGGAGCTGAGGAAGCTTCAGCCCCTATGAGACTTTGCAAAGGTGTCTGGAAGACAAGCTGGAAGCTTGGAGACAAGCAGGAGGCTGGATAGCTGATGGGCCCATCTCCTCCATCCCTGCTGCCCTAGGTAGTGCAGGGTGAGGTGGCAGAGAGACTCAACCACAATGGGCTTCGAATCAGGCAACACAAACCCTGCTCCCAAAACCTAAAGCTCCAAATTCCCTTTGTGAGAGAGCTCAGAGATGGGGAGAGAAAAAGGTTTTTTTCCATCCCGTTGCATTGCTGCAGTTAAAATTCAGGGTGAGAGTATCAGGTGCTGCTGACAAGCCCAGGGATTTTCCCCAGAAGCAATTACAGCTCTCCTGCACAAGTACTTTAATTTCTAATCTGAAGCTATTTCAGCAAGAACAAAAAAATTGCAGGATTACAGCGCGCTGCCTCATTTCCTTGCGCAGATACAATGCTGTTTTCCCGTCTGGTCTGCTGGGATCGGGGGATTACATCCAACCCGCCGATCGGATTGCCCTGAATGAGGTCAGCCTTGGCCGGAAAGCGATGTGCGGCTCGCATCTCGCTGACACCTTGAATACTTCGCGCCTCCGCCTTCCAGCGCTCCTGCAGAAGGGTTTTGTTCTTGCTTCTCGGAAGCACACTGGGCCAGGAACAAAAGCAGAGGCAAGGTATTGTTCTCCATCCACTCCAGGTGGAAAAACGGTTGTGAAGAGCAGCTCTTGGCTTGCAGTGGAGCTCAGCGCCAGGGCAGGCACTGAGAAGGTGGGGTGGCCACCGGATCTCTGCCAGACAGCACATCTGGCAGCCCATGGATGCCAACGCATCTGGGACACAAAGTTGGTGGGCTCAGACCTGCCTGGGAGATGGAAGTCAGTGCCCAGGCTGTGTTGTGTCAACCCAGAGGGCAATTTCAAACTATGGCTAAAATGCGTGTGATGATGGCCTTGAGCTACAGAAGAGGTTTCCATGATCCAGGAAGGGATCATGTGGTACCACCCCAGATTGCCTCTACTTGAGGTCAGAAAAGGTCTATTAAAAGCAACCAATGCTACCAGGCACCACTGAGCCTGCAAGGATGTGGTACCTTCTGCGGCTAAGCCCTGAAATTGTCTCCATACAAGACCTCCAGCTCAAGAAGAAGTTTATATCCATCCTCATCTCTGAAGAAGCTCTCCAGTAGTTCAACTCCAACATTTCCACATACGTCCACTTGCTGACTTGTGCCTTCTGCTGCAGAGGACAGGCCAAGATCTCCTCCCCCAGGCACACCTCACCTCCTCCATCACTCCCTTTTACCCCCTGTACCTCTAACACTGCTTCATCTCCTCCTTCCTCTCCTGTGCACACGAATGTGTCTCCTTCCCCACCTTCTGTGATCACTGGAGACATCTCACTGCTCTGGTTTTCATTGCTGTTGACAGGTATTTTGGTTGCATGTTCAGAGCTCACAAAGGAAAGCAGGACTGATCAGAAGCAGCTCTGCACCTGATCAGGCCAGACTAAATGGGCCAGAAATGACAGCTCTCGGCTCCCTGCAAGCCTTGGCACTCAGTCAGGCATCTGAAACAACAACACAGGGAATCACCAGGGCAGCTGAGAACCAGCAAACTTCTCATACTCAATCAGCAAGTTCCCATGGACAAAGTGGTGCCAGCACATCCCCAGGATGATCTTCAGGCCTCTTTGCTTCTTCCAGCTGGACCACCAGCTACACTTTGCTCCAGAGCTGGGCTTAAGTTGAAGCTCACAAAATACCTGCTAAGTCCTCCACACCTAGTGATGATCTGACCCACATCAACAGGACTTCAGTCATGCTCAAGTTGCAGCCCCAAGGGGATGAGGACAGACTGACTTCCAGCATTGAGAACTGTGCTCCTGATGGTTCTTGCTTCTTGCAAAGCATTTCTAGACAAGACGAGTGGGATGAGGAATCAAAGAGCTATGCCTGCAGGATACAACTGCAATGAGCTAACCTAGAGCAGCTGGTTTGAAGAGAGATGGCAGGGAGGTTGGAGGGCCTTTGCAGAAGGCACTGAGAAGTTGCTGCATGACTGAAATGTCACTGAAGGAAAAGGTGGTTGACTGTTATGCACTGAAATAGGAGACTTCACATCTGGTTCCCTCACCCCCTGCACTCTTGGGGGTTTCCAACCAGCGAGCAGTATGAGGACAGCCATGACAAACCCAATCACAGCATCAAAGCATCAGTTGCAAGTGCATACTGGGAGCGAGCGGAATGGACGAAGGCACTCACCGCATCCCTTCACTGGTAGCTCAGGAGTTCAAGCCCAGTCTGAACAGACCAGAAGCATCCCCACAGCTCCTGCACCCTTTCTGCATCCTCAGGACCCACTCTGAACAATGACCAAAGTGGGGACCCATGAAGATTCAACATCACCATGATGTGGAGCAAGCAGAGAGCAGACGTGACATAAGCACTGAGCTGCTGACTTCTCCCACCAGTGATGCCTGTCCTGGCTCCTTCTCGACTTTGCTTTGCTTTGCAACGGCTTTGCTTGGGCTTCAGCTGCTGATGCCTCTCCCCTTCCCACCTCCCCACCTCCTGCCAACCCTTCCAAGCAGCTCTTTATTAAAAATGCTAATGCCGGCACTTTCTCCCTGGGCTGCCCGTAAATCTGCGAGGAGAATGGGGAGGGAGGAGGAGGCGGATGGGTGGTTTGGTGAAAGGATCTGAAAGAAAGAGGAGCTTTTTATCTGGCTGTCCTTCAAGTTCGCAAAGCCGAGGCACACAGCAGGGGATGGAGAGAGGCAGAGGGGAAAAAAAAAAAAAGAAAAAAAGATAGAAAAAGGGGTAGGAAAAAGAGAAAAAGAGAGGGAAGAAAAAAAAGCCTTTAAGCAGGAAAAGTGCTGTCCTTGTCACTTCAGCATGTCCCTGGCTCCTCTGTGAGGTGGGGAGCGAATGGTGAGGATGAGACAGGAGGAGCAGGTGCAGGGCCAGGGAAAGGGAGATCTGTGTGCAGAAGAGAAGAGTCACTGTGGGGAAGAGAGGTGGGTGAGCTGCTGCCCTAATTCGGGTTCTGTGGTGAAAAAACATCTGCAAGGCGGTGAGGTGGAGAAAGGGGTAACTTGCCCTGCATGGCAGGGGAGCAGAGGTGGCCTCTGCTTGCCAACTGCTAGTAAAGGATGAACGCGCCTGGCCAGACACATTCACCAAATTGCCTTAAACTAGCCTAAAACCTCCCCTTACCAGGGTGAAGCCCATTATTTTAAGTTGAAAGGTCACACTGATAAGGACCCCTTAAAAGGAGATTGTTTTCAATTTCATTGGGGTGTCTGAAAAGGGCACCTAGGAAAGAGAAGCATGTGGGGATGGGGAAGCCACGGGTCATGTCATGATGGATCTAAGGGCTGAGATGAAGACATACAAACGCGAGCAGGTACCAGTTTATTAACTAAAGGCAGAATGAGATGATTTGACTTTTGCTTGAGTCATGCCATGAAGTAACTGCAGGAATTTGGTTTGATGAGCAAAGATGAGGCAGCGTTGGCTGGATTGATAGAAACTTCATCCTACCCAGGGAAACATTCAAGTATGAGCCGAAAAACAGCTAATTAACAACACATATCAAAGTAGGAAGACAGGCTGTGAACACACAAAAAGCACCAGCCAGACGTGTTTAAAACAGCTGAAAAGCAGCACAAAAAAGCAGCTGATCAAATGTATCTGCTACTCATGATCAAGAAGATCTTGTTTTTTTTAAAAAACGATGAAGATTTAGGGACTCGATGCATTGGGTAAAGATGTACTGGGGAGACATGGATCTCAGCATGGTACCCAAAATACACACAACACACAAATCCTCACTGCCATCGCCAGTAAAGTTCAAACATGAGCTCACCTTTGTGAGCAAAATTAGATGCTGCTGAGCGAACAGATAGCAAGTCAACCCATAATCACTGTAAATAAAAACAAGCCAATGGCAGACCCATCTCAACCTGAAAGGAGTTCTCAGATAAAAATGTTACCCTAGGAAAAGAGAAGAGGTCAAAGTCAGACCACATCACTCCCAAGCATGACAAGGGATTTGGCAGAGCCCCCAAGTCCTGCTTTGCTGACCTCCCCTTTCCTATGAGCCAGTGTGGTTTCTCCAGGGACTAACCTGCTGCCTGGCTTGTCCTACCCATGGCTGCAGCATATTGCTCCAATATTGGAGAGTTCAGGAGCATATTAGACACAGAACGGTCAGAAATGATTCAGGCACAGTTGATCTTGCTTTGGGATGAGTAGAGGATTTGAGAGAGTAGAGGATTTTCAGATACCTCTTTCAGATGAGCCTGTGGGCAACCTTGTTAGGCCAGAGCTGGGAGTGAGCTGATGAGCTTGACAAAAGGCAGCATGGTCTGACAGCTCGACCTCCACCCCAGAAAACATAAATACAAGTTATTCAGTTAAACAGGTTCTGACAAGATGGTTCTGCTGGACCAATGAGCGTTCATCACAGACGTGACCCTGTGGAGGCCAAGGGTTTACAGGGGACACCTTGGACATATAGAAGATACCTCCACCATCACAAGTCCTCACAGATAGAGTTGCACCAAGCAGCACCTGGACATCAGGAACTGTTCAAGGTGGAGAAAAATTCCTCATTAAACATTGGCATCATGATGCTTGGCATGGACATGCTTTCAAGAGACCCTGTCAATGGTGGAAGCTGCAGGCAGGAATGATTAAGTGTGGTTTCAGCTGCTACCATTTTCTGAAAGAAAAATCTGACAAGTTCAAGGAAGGAACACAAAATGACCCTGGTTTCAAATGGCTTGAGAGAGGAGATCTCAAAGGATGTTGCAAAAAAAGCCCCAGCACTGCAGCATCAGAGCCTTCTTGAGAGCCCAGAAAAGGGCAGAAGGACTTTGATGGCCTCACCATGGTCTAGTATTGTGTTGCACCTTGAGGAGGAAGAAGTTTCTCTGACCCAAGCAGGAAAAGTAAGTTGGAAATGCTATGTATAATTTGTCATAGCCAACTTTGGTATTTAAGACGAGACCCAAGACGACATTTATCCTGGCCAGCTATGAATAATGTTGTAGAAGTAAAGGAAGAGGCTCAAGCATGAGCATGGAGAAGTTTCCCTTAGGGGCACTGGGATGGAGTTGGGTCTGAAAACTGCCCCCAAATCCCCAAGAGGAATGAAGTGGTTCCTGAGCACCTTTTAGGTCAGCATGGCTGAAACTAAAGCTGGATCCAGAAGGCTGCAGGAAAGGATTTGTTCTTCCTGCCCTTGGCTTCTCTACTGCTTGTTACCATGTGTATTTTTTCATAATTCACCTGCAAGTGGCTTTTTCTCTACTTTTCATTTAGATGATGGAGCAGCTAAATGGGGAAGAATCTAGAGAAGAGCAATGTGCATGGGAGGACAAGTGTGATGCTACAGTCCCACACCCAGGAGCAAAGGAAAAGCAGAGGGGAAGGAAGGAAATTCTTCTCCACCTATTCTCATCCATTTTTACTACCTGTCTCCACAGACAAAGTCATTTGTTTTCTTGGATTTTGCATAGTGGTGGGTCCAGCATACTGCTGGTAGCTCTAACTGAGGCACAGCCTGGCACCAAAGACATATGTGAGCATGGGTGGACATGGGCTCGTTCTTTCACTGTGAGACACTCCTAAACCCAAAACATCCCAAAATGAGCAAGTCCCTGTCAGGGAGAATACTCCCATCCCATGCCCAAGTCCCAAACACTCAGAAACTCTTATTAGATGGGCACAGAGGAGCTGGAGACATCCCTGTCCGACACACTCATCCCCTGGGGATGAACAGGGCAGGGAGCTGCATTTCTGCCTGTATTTTCTCACTCAAGCAGCAGTGCCTCACACTGGTTTGGGGACTCTGACCACACCATCCCCAGTACGGAGCCACCTTTCTCATGAGCATTGCCCTGTCCCCAGCCTGGCTCAGGGTGCCCACAACAAGCACCCTCACCTCCCACAGCCAGTGCTGCACACTGGGCTTAATTTCTAAATTGCTTTTAAAATGAAAAAAACTCAACCATCTGAGAGGGTTGGAGACAGAGCAGCGGTGCTCTCCCCAGGCCCCAGTTCAAAGGGACACAGCCAGGTGCAGTCAGCACAGCAGCCCTCTATGGTTGCCATCCTCTGGCGCAGCGGCGCAGTGGGGGTGCCACCAAGCCCAGCCTTTGATGATGTTCTCCTCCTGCTGTGAAGCCTAATAACTTCAGAGGAGGCATCTTGCCACACGAGGGGCCACCGCCAATCCAGATAAAGCACAATGAGATGAGGGGAAGAAAAAGGGGGTTGGAGGTGCCAGAGTATGTGGGGTCTCTGTTTTTGCTGTCTTGGCTTTCTGCCTGGGGACCTGGAAGTTCCCATCCACACATCAGAAACTCATGAGTGTTAAGGACTAGATGAAGCTTCCCTGGAGGGTCACAGAGAGATGGGAACATTTGGGATCCCTCATCAAATTGCTGCTGAAACATCAGAAAAATTTCACTTCCAGGGGTGTGAAGCTGTGAAGCAGGGGCCAACTGCTCTGTTCCCTCAGGTCACATCATCAAAGCATCTAATTTGCCCCATTTTCAATGGGGCACTCCTATCCTGCAGCCTCCCTCCTCTGCCAGGGACCGCAGCTCCCCTCTGATGCCTCACACACCCAAACCCAAAGCCCCACGAAGCACAGGATGCCAAGAAAGTTGCCCACAAGAGCAGCCTCGATCTTCTCCAGGGGGTGTTTATTCTGAAACCTACCAATGGCCTCTTCCACATCATCTTTGATTGTTTCAAATAATAGAAAACCTCGCCTCCCACAGACCTGCTGCAGAGCCCAGCCATGCGCTGACCTGATGATTCACTGAGATGACTCCAACTCTTTCACACAAGAGGACTGGCCACAGCCCGAGTATGCTGCTGTTGAATCCCAGCAGCTCGTGCGAGGATGGTCCAAGCCAGGGCACACTGAGATAAGTGCACTCACCCCTGGTTCGTTCCCCACTCATTCCGGATGCAGAGGTGTTTATGTACAGGGTCCTTCATGTAACCTTCATAGCAGAGACACTCACCTACAGAGAGATTGGGGGACATGATGGACATGGAAGGACACGTTTTCCACGTGCTACCCGTTTGAACCCAAGCTGCAGCCACCCGGGACGCCTGGCAGCTCTGTTCTTGCATGTGGAGCAAGGTGAGAAAACATCTTCCCACCAAAATGCAGCTGAGCAGGCAGAAGTGAGCTCCCAAACCCACCCCAACCACCTGACCACTTACCAGTCTCTGGGTCGCATTGGTGCTCACAGGGGTCAAGGAGGCGCCGGGCACAGAGGTCCAGGGCCCAGGGCCCACTGGAGTTTTGCTGGGAGAAGAGGACGACCTGTGCTGGGTTCAGCCAGTCACTGGCATCCAGCTGGCTCCCCTCCAGTAGGATGAACCGACTCCCTGCCAGCAAGTGGGGAGTCAGCAGCAGCAACCCACTGCTGTCCCCTAGAGCCCATGACAGTCCTTGCATCCCGTAACAGATCCCTCCTCTTCATCCCATGATGGTACCCTCCATCCCATAGTGGACCACCTCATGATCGTTCCCTCCATTCCATGACAGACCCCTCCATCTTATGTTAGTCCTCCCCATCTGGTAATGGTCCCTCCATGTCATGATGGATCCCTCAATTGCCTGTCCACCCCCTCCATCCTGAGATGCCTTATGTCCTACAACAGGCCCCTCTGTTCCACAATGTATCCCTCTGTCCCAGGCCCATCCCCTCTGCTATGACAGTCCCCTCTGTCCCATGCCTGTCTCCTACACCCTGTGACGGGTCCTCCATTCTGTCCCCTCTGTCCCACAATGGTCCCCTCAGTTCTGTGACTATACCNCTGTCCTGCACCCATCCCCTCCATCCCGCAACAGCCACTTCTGTCCTCCACCCATATCCTCTGTCCTGTGCCCATCTCTTCCATCCCATGCCGGTCCCATCCATCCTGCATTCATACCCTTCATTCTATGCCTGCCCTCCCCACCCTGCACCCATCGTCCATTTGTCCTCTCCATCATCCCCTTCTCCTCTCCATTACAGTTTACAGAATGGGGAAGGAGGGGTGGGTAAAACCATGAGGTGCTCACCATCTGCAATGAGGTGCTCAGGAACATGTAGGGTGATCTTGACAACAAGGGGGCAGCTCATGTGGGAAGAGCACACCAGGCTGATGACGCAGCTTGTCACGCTGATGAGGGTCAGTGTGGTCTTGTTCACAGGGCTCCGGGGGGACCCCACTGCAAAACATGAAAGTACAGTCAAACCTGAGGCTGAGGGGAACCAGGAAGACCCTGGAGTGTAGAGAATCCCCAGGCCCCTGGAAATCCATCATCAAGCCAATCAAGCAGAGTCATTTTGGATGTTCAAGAGCAAAAAGTAGACTTTGCTGTGGGACCCTCCCTCCCTCCTGCTGTGGCCAGGATCTCCTTCAGCCCCCACAGCACATGCTCTCCCACAGCCCTGCACCCCAGCATGCTGAGACCTTTGCAGCAGAGATACTGAGGAGAAAAAAAAAATCTTTTTTTGCCCCCTCCTACTTTTTGGACCTCTCTTGGGTTAATTTTGAAAAAGCACCAGATAACCTGAACTGCTCAGGGCACATAGGTTTGTGACTTAGAATCCAACAGCTGAAGAAGCTGAGTGGAAAAAGCTGGCTGTGGGCTGACAAAGCCTGAACCAACCTCCCAACACCCAGTACAGGTGCTGGGGGTAAAGGAGATGTCTCCCAGTCCCACTGCTCACAGAGAAAAAAAAGGCACCATCCAGCAAATAAGGCTCAATGAGGAAAAACAGACACAAATTCTCCTCAGAGAAGGAGAAAACCTCCAAAAGGGACGAGGTAGGGCAATGGGGTGAGAATCTTGCCTAGGTACCAAGCCTGTCCTCATCCTCTGCTGCACATACAGCTCATACGTGCACGGTGCTGGAGCAAATCTGCGGCAGTGCCGTGCCGAGCAGCAGCATAGGAGCTCACAGGCCAGCCTTTGAAGCGTGTTACTCATTAATACACACCGGAGCCCAGCAGAAGCCTCCAGCAAAAAATATATTCAGAAAGTACTTAATTGCCTCCTGAGAAACTTCACTGGAGAGCAGCAACAGCCCACTGCAGGAGCAGGGACCGGCGCCTGCCCATGGCAGCCCGGATCACACCTGGGTTTTCCATCTTTTGCTGATGGAAAGTCTCCATCCCAGAGAGGCGATGGCAAATGAGGGAAGAGGGGCCACGGCACGCTGCTCACCTCTGCATCTGCACCCACCTCGGCTGCGCCTGCGGCTCCGTGAGGGGTCTGTGTAGAAGGTCAGCTGGGGATCGGTGTCTGCCTCTGTCCCCGAGTCGCCCTCAGGGTTGAGAAATGCTGAGCCAGCTGCAGGGGACACCAGGTGTGGTCACAGCGGGGCTGGCACCATGCTACCCCAAGCCACCTCTTCCTACATCACTCCTTCAGGGAAAGCCTTGCTTTGAAGAGCCAGAGCAGACTAGGAACAGCATCTTCTCCCCTTCTCATCACACACAGCTATGGCCCCTGCCGTGGCTCCTGTAATGGGAGCACCTTTTCCCTGTGGCCATGTCAGCATCATAAAATATTTACCATGGCCAACACCTTCTGCATTTTTGCAACCAACCAACCCAACACCATTTGCATCCTTGAAGATCCCACTTTTTCTGCTTTCCCTCACCTAAACCCTCCTTTCCATGCTCTTGCCCAGCACTGCCTGTATTTCTTCATCCCTGGAGAGGGTGAGTTGCTGGAGCATGGGTGGGTGAAAGCCCAGAGCACCCCATATACCCTGAGGACACCTTTACCTCGTGCTTTGTTGTTAATGCGCTTCCGTTGGCTGCTGGAAGTGTGGGACAGCAGCGTGGCCTGCTGGTGGTTTGAGTCCACGGGGCTGGTGGCAATGATGTTGTCCTTGTACTTGTTCATCAGGGACAGCTTGGCGTTGTCACTCCCTGAGCAGGAAGAATTGAAGGCAACATCTTTCGGGAAAAAAGATTTTAAAAAAGGCAGGAGGCGAGAAAGAGAGACACTGCCCTGGATCCATCACCACTATCTGCATGAGGAGACCATGGTGCCATTGCCAGTGGGCTGAGATACCTGCAACGCACCCTCACAAGCTCCTCAAAGACTGAAGAGGACCATCACCTCCACCAAGCTAGCCAAAAACTGAAATTTAACATGCAGCCTCTCACACCACTTCTGCTTTCCCAGCTCTGTAAAGAAAAACCCTAGAGAGCTTTAGGAACAACACCATGGTCTTCCCAAAATATGTCTCTGTTGAGAAGGTGCCAGCTGGATGGCTCAACTGGTAATATGGCCAATGAACAATTGTGTTACAAGCCTCAAAGAATCCCTGATGCTGATCAGAAGAGAACATTAACTCTGAATCATACTGATGACAAGTATAATTTTGCTACTATAAACATTGGCTGAAGATGACATCAGAAATCCTGGGATATAGAAGGGAATTTGGGGGGTCAACATGGGGTAGCTTGGATGGGACACCATTCTGGTTCTCCATCAGGCCCCAGGAACCACAGCCCTCATAACTTCACTCTGCATTGTCCCAGACACATCCCATTCAGCAGGGACTGCTCTCAACTGTCTGCAAGGACTCGCAGCAATGAAAATGCCTTCAGAGTGCCACCAACAACTCACACACAACAAAAACCCAGAGAAAGGGGGAAAATAAGGGAAAATGTGTGCATGGAACGACAGAGAAGAGGAGTTGGAAAAGACTGAGCTCAGCCCATGCCCACCTGGCGTAAGATCCATACTGGCCTTCTCATTGCAGCCCTGAAGCGAGTCCAGGGTGCGGGTGACTTGGCTGGCAAAGTCCTCCCCGCCGTTCATGCACTCACGCTGGAGGTGGTGCCGCAGGTCGGTGATGTCGTACTCATAGCCGTCCAGGATGGGGGTCTCACGGATGCTGAGCGTCCCACTGGAGTTGTGGCCCTGCACACGGGCGTTGCGCAGGCTCTCCCGCCCGTGGCCCCCAATCAGCACCGAGGGGATGTAGTGGATCTCATTGGCCGCCTCGGCACTGGCGCTTTTTTGGGGCTGCGGCACCCGGCGCCGCTTGCACCACCGCCGGCGGGTGTAGAGGATCATCACCAGGCAGAGGATGGAGAGCAGCAGGGCGATCATCCCTCCCTGAGGGCACAGAGGCAGACAGGGCTCAGATGGGGACCAGTGCCAGCCACCCCCTGTGGATGCTAACCTCCATCCCCAGGGTGGCCAAAGTGAAGACAACAGTGAGACGAGCCCATTTGTGCTGATAAGAAGGTGCTGGCACAGGGAGCCCCCAGTGTTGGCCGAATGCTCCCAGCTGAAGCCTGCCTCAAGCTGGACCAGCTTTAAAGTCACCACTGGGGCATGAAAAAGCAGCATTTAAAGCAGAGAATGTTTTGTTTCACTCTCCTGCAACACGCCTTTGAAAGCAAAGATCAAATTTATTCCAGGCAAATGCTCCTACGGGCAACTTTTTCTGACCCATTTCCAGCCAGTTTCAGTGCTGTCACTCTCAATCTTGGGAGATTTTCCCAGGGTATCCTGCAGAAACTGCAGCACAGATTAAAGGAGATCAAGGCTGGAGCCAGCCAGATGACTGAAGCATTGTTTGGGGAACACCCAGGGGGATGAGACTGAAAAAGCTCCTTCCCCACAAGGATAGACCCCAAAACCACAGCCGTCCCTGCCACCTCATCACCATCCCCCAGGTCACGCTCCTGCAGATATATAGTCACTGCGCAAAGATAGAGGTGGCGAGATAAAAGCCCAAACTGGCCCTTTACACTTAGATGCCTTTATGCCAACAATAATAACAAGAATGATGATAATAAGTATGCAGAGCCAGCTAAGAGGTCCATGTCCATCCATGGCTCCGGTGCCCCTCCTCTTCTCTATGCACTAGGTGATCTTGATAAAATAAAATAATAGTAATAATCAGTAATAATCTGCTCCATTAGGATAAAACATTAAGGGAATTTGTGACTGAGAAGCAGGATAAGCAGCTGGAAAAGGAGCTCTAATGGTCATTATGGTTTAACCCTCTTTCATTCCCAGGATAATGGAGCTGTGATGCACCCTCCTAGCCACCTTCCTAACTTTCTTTTTTTTTTTTTAAACAAAAAAAGGAAAGAAAATCCAAAGAAAGTCCAGTGATTTAGGAAACAAGCACATGACATTTCTCCAGCCAGGAGCCTGCAGCTGGGAGGACAGGAAATAGCTTACTGCGACTGCAAAGTGGCACTGAATTTGTGCCTGTTTGTGCTCATACTGAGCTTTTCAGTGGTAAATTCAGGGCCCAATTCTCTAGCACGTACAAACCCCTTTGATCCATAAATAAGTGGGGGATATCTCCAGCCCTACTGGAGATGGCCTGCCATGTCATGGCTCTCTATCACCCTGGGGAAGGGTCCCACCTGCAGATGTGGTGACAAGCAGATGGGGGCAATACAAGGGCATTACTGGCTTTCCTCTACTGTCCTCTCTATGCACATTAAATCACAGGTGTCAAGGTAGACACCATCCACTGTCTTCCCATCTACCCAGTCAGTCACACCACCATAAAAGGCTATCAGATTGGTCAAGCATGATTTCCCCTTGGTGAATCCATGCTGACCACTCCCAATAACCTTTTCTTCCACATACTTAGAGATGACCCCCAGAAGGAGCTGTTCCATCACCTTTCCAGGAATGGAGGTAAGGCTGACTGGCCTGTAGTTTCATGGGTCCTCCTACTTGCCCTTTTTGAAGACTGGAGTGACATTGTCTTTGCTCCAAGTTCTCAGACACCTCTCCTGTTCTCCATGAATTTTCAAGGACAATGGATCCCCCAAACGCCAAAAAGCTCTGCCATACACCTGTGCTGGTAAACAAGGGAGACCAAGCTGGAGCTTGGGTCAGGTGGATGCCCATTTGCTTAGGTCTGCAGCTGTGGGTTCTCCAAAAAGACTTATGATTTAATTGAAACTGAATTTCTTCTGCCCAGATAGTCTGAGAGGTCATACTATCCCTGAGGAAAAGCAGCCTGTGGCCACATAAGATTTCAAGAGTATCTGAAGGGAGAATGAAAATCAGCACTGGAGTCCTCCCCACCCACTGCTCCTTGGAGGTGGTCAGGGCATCACCTCAGACCCCTGGTTTCTCTCCACGGGAGTACAGAAGTCCCGTTCTACCTTCAACCCTCCCAACACAGCACTTGTATGACAGCTGTGAGAGGAGCCCTGTGCCAGGAAGGAAGGAAGGGAGAGAAAGACGAAAGGAAAGGGAAAGGGAAAGGGAAAGGGAAAGGGAAAGGGAAAGGGAAAGGGAAAGGGAAAGGAAA
>VWZY01002903.1:396664-411380 GCA_013399075.1 Chloroceryle aenea
GAGGGAAGGAAAAGCAAAGGGAAAGGGAAAGGGAAAGGGAAAGGGAAAGGGAAAGGAGAGAGAAAATCAGCCTTGAAAATCCATGTGATCCTGAGTCCTGGCACAAAAGCCAAACTCTGTTTCTCAGGGCATTAAGGACGTGGCCAGAGTGGAGCTGAGAGTGATGGGGAAAAAAGGGGGAGAGGGAGAATACAATCAGCATTACACATTTTGGTACAAGAGTGCTGATTTGCAGATCTTGTTTTCACCAGCTCAATAATAAGCCTAGTTTCAAGCACTCCTGACTCCATCTTGGGATTCAGCGGTACCCAAGAAGACCAAGACCAGAGCCAGCCTCTCCTGAGGTGATGCATCCTCTCAGGAGCAGCTGGGAATGCACAATGAAAAACAAGATAATGGTGTAAAATGTTTTGGGGAGTGGCTTTGCCGGTGATTATTTTTTTTCCTCAAGACTAATCAAGCACAAATGATGGAGGAGAAACCTGGCCTGGGGCTGCAATCTGGAAGAGCTATTGACGCTCTCATTAGGGTAGGCACCATTAAACAGCCTGTTTGCAGCCTCGGCAACACATTGTCTCTGGCTAATTATCTTCTAGTGGCACAAAAATTGTCAAATTCTTCAATTTTTTCCAACATAACGAAACAAAACAACCAACAAACCACAGATCCACCTCCAACACACAGATCTCAGTCTTGCCCTCCTTTTTCTGCCATCAAAACCTCATCCCTACATATCCGGGAAGTGGGGGGAGGAGAGCTCTGCAGCCTCCACACATGGGATACTCTTGCTTACTGCACACCGTGAACCTCAGCCATAAGGCTGCCACTCTGATAAAAGTGACAGTGACAGTGCCTGGTGGCACTGTGACACAAGCTGTGTACCAGAGCGGCAGATACTGGGCACCACCTGTGGGGCAAAGGGTTCCTGACCAAGTCAATGCAAATTCACCCTGGGTTAAGAAGGCTGAGACCTTCAAAGCCCAGCATCCCCTAGGAATAAAGGCATCCCTACAAATGTAGATTCACAGAATCACAGAATGGTTTGTGTGGGAAGGAACCTTTAAAGGTCATCTAGTCCAACCTTCCTGAAGTGAGCAGGACCACCTCTCTGGGCAACCTCGACCAGGGTACCACCACCCTTAGTGTCAACAATTTCTTCCCTATCTCCAGTCTAAATCTCTCTCTTTTAGTTTAAGACCATCACCCTTTGTCCTATCACAACAGGCCCCGATGAAAAGTCTGTCGCCATCTTTCTGACAGGCCCCTTGAAGTACTGGAAGGCTGCACAAAGGCCTCCCCAGAACTGTCTCTTTTCTAAGCTGAACAACCCCAATTCTCTCAGCCTGGCCTCCCAGCAGAGGAGTTCCAGCCTTCCCATCATTGCTGTGGCCTCTTCTGGCCCCACTCTAACAGGTCCCTGTCTCTCCTGTGCTGAGGACTCTAGAGCTGGACCCAGCACTTGCCAGGAGTGTCTCACCAGAGTAGATCAGAAGAGGAGAATCACAGATTTGCAAAATGATGCAAACTAAGGGAGATATATAAAGCAGCACAAAGTTAAAGCACCCTGCAAGTAGCATTGTTTGTCAGGGTATCGCAGGCATCTTAATGAGCCCTCAAAGGTGGGCCCAGTTCCCCATCCCAAGCCAGCTGGAGCTGGATGGGGAAATATATGGCTTTTTAAAAGCCCCTGCATTTTCTACATGCTTTTGAACACCTAAAAAGGGGCTGCCTGCCCATCACATACCATGACGGAGATGTGGAGGATCCTCAGCTCCTCCTCTGCTGACTCAGTCTGGGGCTCATCTGTGGGGTCAAAGCCAGGCAGGTTGGGGGCCCCGTCTTGGTGGTGGATGTGGAAGAGCAACGTGCCATTCTCCAGCCACTGCTGCCGCCAGCGCACCAGTGGGATATCGTCTGTGTTGCCTGAGATCTCTGTAAGAGCAAAGATGGTCATGAGGGAAAAGAGGCAGAGAGGGGTGGTGGGGGACATTTGATTCTTCCCAAAAAACAAGTGGAGGGACCAATAGACACCTGCAGCAGGCTCCCTCCAGCCACTTCCTGCCAGCACCATGGCTGCCCCTACACCACCCACAACTTGAAGGGTTAAAGCAGAGTAAAATCATATTTCTGAGCAAAATACAGATATGGGCCCCTCCCAAAATGCAGATGTGGTGCCAGGACAAAGCACTTACTGACAGCATCTCAAGGCCAGAGTTGGGGAGCCCAGCAGCATCCCTCCAGCCCTATTTTGGACGGGCTTCACCCCCATGCTTCATGTTAAACACAGCTCCAGCTGTGGGGAGCAAAGGATACAGGACAACTTCTCAGCAGCACTAATGGGATCATTTGGACCACGCAGCAAATTCACGCAGACAGAAAACTTTTCCCATCCTTTGTGGGTGGAGAAACACACATGTGGCCATGATCGCACCTGATGCTCTCGCTCTGACTGAGGTGCATTCACAGGTCTTCAGTCTTCAACTGTTTTTTATGGATCCCCACACAAGGGCTCAGCCCTTAGATCTGCAGATGTACCTGTCCCTTCTGCCCACCCAAACACCCCGACTTTCCCAAGGCACCTTAACTTCAGGGTTTGGGCAGCCATGGGACAGAGCTGGGCTGAGGAGTGACAGTAGCAAAGGACACCCAAGCAGGAGGAGCAGCTGAGGACAGGGACATAACACATGGTTCAGGACACTAAATATCCAGTCAAACTCAATCTACCTGGCTGATTCCAAAAATTCAGGGACATCCTGTGGCTGGGTCTTAACAAAAGAGAGGGTGACACCAGCACATCCCTAGGACAGATGTTTTAATTGCTACCTTCATCTCAGGCCAGATCACCTTGATTACCATCTCAGATCACCTTGATCTTAGCCATCAGCTTGAGCCTGCCACTCGTCCATTATTTGTTTTTCCTGAAAATATAAGCCTTCATTATTTGTTGGATTGATCATTAAAAACACGTCAAGCTGCCCAGCAAGATGCAGCTTTTCCTCCTGGCTCTGCCCTGTGGGAACGGTCCCTCCAGACCCACCCACTCCATCCCATTTGTAGCCACGCATTTTGATAGCAATGGGAAAGAGCCCGGCTCGCTTTGCAAATCGTCATCTTTATTTTGCTTGTTTCCTGCTGCCTTCAGATGAAAACTGGAATTCAATTACAGTGCCAAAAAAACCAACATTTTAAATCTACTGTTAATTAATTTCATTAGGCTGCCTTAAGTGAGCTAGCTAGCAGGGATGGGAGGGGGGAATCTGCATTAGGAACCAGGTTCATCCTCCCAAACTGATTTGATTAATCAGATGAACCATTAGCCGCAGCGAGTGAATTGGCAGATTGTTTCTGCTCAGCACGGGCCATATTTCTGGCGGTAATCAGTGTGCGTTGAGTGTCCCAAGCAGAGAGATGCTGAGCACTCCTCGATGCCACCGGGAAGCAAAACCGAAGCAGAGTTAAAGCATCCAAGAAGCCAGAAGCGCTTTTGAAATTCCCTCTAACCGCTGAGCCGTGTGTTTAGGCACACAGGTCCCCTCTGAAAAAACGGTCCCGGGAGCCAGGAGGGTTCGAAGAAGCAGATCTCCTCCTCTCCCACCTGGTCTTTATTCATGGGCTGAAAGGGGGAAACAAGCTTTCCTGCTTCCCCAACTCCCTGTGGCTTCTCAACTTCAAATGAACGAGCTCAAATGGAAGAAAATATTCTCCCCGCACCTGCCTGCTAACATGAAATTAGGCGTAATTAAGGCAAGAGCTTTTATACACAACAGGAACCCAACGTACTGACATTTGGAAAAATGTAAATACCAGCGTTTGCTCCATTGTAAGGAGTGAAAATAATAGATACTAAGTATATGACATTGTGACATTTAGAAAGCTGGAGTTAAAGATGTTTTCCCCCTGATCTGCCATATCATTGAAAAAGCAGCACCCTTCAGCTCATTAATATTTGAGGAGGAATCCTTGATGGAAGTTATTTAAATGATTAATAGATTATAGTAAATTTAAGCCTTAAAATAGCTTGTCATAATTTCAAATTTATTTAAACAGGCTTATTTTTAAAAAGAAAAATGTATTTCAGTGAAAAAATGGGTTCTTGCTTTAAAAGAGCAGAGCCTGAGTGCGTTATCCTCTCCCACCAGACATCACGACACGACCCTGTGGCTGCATCACACACAACTCAGAAGTGCTAGAAAGAGAAGAAAACACCCCAGAAATCAACTGCCATCCAAACCAACAGGCTGTGACCTCTCCATTACACCACAGGACAAGGCAGCTCTACCATCTCTGCTCCTGCCTTGGGGCAAAGGCTTTTGAGATAAAGCCTGGATGAGTGAGCTTCATTCTTGGACCTCTTCCTTCACTTCTCAAGGGTGTCAGCAATGTGACAGCCACCCCCATTCCATTCCATTTCTACTTGAAAAAAATATACATATAAATGCTTTCCTATGAAGACCTGTGAAGGTCTCCTGGAGTTTGGTTCAAGCAAGACCAGGACAAGATGAAGACCAAGCTTCCTCCATATCAAGGCATCTCTTTGCTCTCTCTTCTCCCAGTCCAACTCATTCTCCTCTTAGCTATGTCTTGCTCTCTAAGAAGACATCTCATCACCTGGTGGGACATGCTACAGTGACCCATGTAACCAACTGGGGACATTTATCTGGATGCCATAGGGGCTCAGCTCTGCCATGGGACTGGCAGGTGTTAACCCTGACAGCCAACTGGTAGTGTGGGAACAGGAGATCCCAGAGGAGGTGGGAAAGTGGGCAGAAAGCCGGGGGGGAATAAAAAAAGAATAATAATAATAATAATAAAAAAAAAGGCAGGGGGAGAGGATAATTTCAAGTTCAAAGTTTGAAAGATATTGATGATAGGCCTGGTCCCTGCATAGCTTTCATTAAGGCCTTGGCCATCAAGCCATTAGCACTAATATTAACTTCTTGCACCTCTGTTAAAAAATAGCCTGCCTGAGTCAGGGGTTAATAACAGTAGGAGACCACTAATTAGGCTGTGCCGCGTTCACCCGGTATCAAATGTGGCCCAGGTCCTTCAAATCTACAGGAGCAGCAGCCTCCAAAGACGCCAGCTGATGCTTTCAACATAACGTCTGTGGCTGCTCCCTTCCCAGACCATCTGCAAGGGGATCAAGGAGCAAAGGAAAGGCTGTAGATGAGCAAACTGAGGAGAGGGCAAAAGTCCAGATGAAGTGGCTGGAGATGTGTGGATTTATACCTGCTTTACTGCTGATCATCCCAAATAACCTCATCTCCCTAGAGACAGCCATCCCACCCAAAGCAAACCCAGCCCTTCTGGAAGTCACACCTCTGCATCTCCTACTTTTGGGAGGCAAACTCTTCACCGCAAGCCCAATACTGCATCCGAGTCAGGGCTGCACCTGAGTCAGGGTTGCACCTGAGCTAGTGCTACACTGAAACCATGTCCCCCAAGCCCAACACCAACATGGACCCATCCCAACATCCTTGTCCTCCCACCGAGAGACAGCATCAGGACACACAAAGAAAGCAACTCTCCTTAAAAATACACAGCAGCATTTTGATGAGAAAAACCAAAAACAAAAACAGAAGAAAAAAAAAAAAATCCACACCCAAAAAACAAACTGGCAAAACAATTTTCCTTTCTATTTGGAAGCATTTTGCACTAATAGATGCCTCAGATTAGTGAAATGAACTCTGCTATAATGCCAGTCTCTGCAGACTCATTTCATACAGTAGAGTGCAGATTTTGACTTGGACTTAATATTTTCCTTGTTAACATTTAAACCTGGCTTATTTTCCATCCGGAACCCGACAGTGTTTTTATTAAAGTTCCCCATTAGCTAAAGCTCTTACTTCATATTTAAACCTTGCTCCTTCTTTAGAGGGCTCTAACTCAGCTGAAGCAAGCCCTGGCTTTGCACCCCTCCAAGAGTCTCCACTGTCTGAAGTAACTCAGGACACTTTTCCACCATAATCCACTCGCACTCTCTGTTGGGACCTCAGGCCTTGGTTCCTATCAATCCAGCTGTCAAAACGCATATCCTGATATTTAACTTGTTTTAACTTCTGACGTTTTAGTGACATGTCTTTCATGGGATAATATTCAGGGTTTTATGGGCCTGTTTCAAAAAATCACATTAATCACTGACTAACTATATTTTATTAGCATTTTTTTTTTCTCTCTCCTACCTCAGGTGGGAAAATGAGATCATTCTGTATCTCATTTTGCCTTTTCAAGACAATCAAGCTCTTCCATGTCAGAAAACACAAGATTCACTTTATCTTTTAGGAATATTTCAGTACTTAAAGGATCCTGTAAGAAAGATAAGGACAATGTTTTTAGAAGGGCCTGTTGTGACAGGACAAAAGATGATGGTTTTAAACTAAAAGAGGAGACATTCAAACTAGAGAGAATGAAGAAATTTTTGACACTGAGGGTGGTGAGACCCTGGCCCAGGTTGATCAGAGCAGTGGTCATTGCCCCATCCCTGGAACCATTCCAGGTGAGGTTGGCCGGGCCTCTGAGCAACCTGCTCTAGTTATAGATGTCCCTGCTCAGTGCAGGGGGTTGGACTAGATGACCTTTAAAGGTCCCTTCCAACTCAAACCATTCTATGATTCTATAACTTGCTTCATGGGAGAAGACACCTTGGACAAAATTTCCAAAAGACCCATAGACATGGGATAACCTAAAGGCTGAAGGAAAAGGCACCTACTGTATCTGGAGCCACTCTCTGGCTAGGTCAGAGTGATTACCCCACCATGACATCTGCACGTGGGGCTGGTACACGTGAAGTCATGAGCTGACACAGCAAGGCTGACAGCTAACCAAGTTTCTCCTCAAAATATAGGGTGCCTTTGCTTTTCGGAAGGTCATCAAGGACATACATTGCAAAGCTGTAGCCACACTTCAGCCTTAAACTGGGATTTTTGTCCCAAATATGCCACATCCCTAATTCATCCTTTTCTTTAACTACAAAACCCTCCATGGCTCTGGGAGGGACATTGTGCTGCACAGCCGTCTGCAGAGCAAAGGACACTGATTCATCATTAACAGGTCTGAGTTAACCAGGTTTGCTCTGCAGCTGCCGACCATACAATGGGATGTGCCCCATTGCCCCCCTCTTCCCCATGGACCCAAAGACATGTCCAACAGCACCTGTGCAAAGTCCCCTCTGAGGTTATTTTTCCACCGCATTTGTCAATTTTGACCAAAAAATGGGAAAATACTTGGCTAATACATGTGGCTGCAACAAGCAGTCCAGGACATTTGCTGATGTTTGATTTTCACTTCTGGCTTGTTATTTTGGTCCCATCTGCTGTAACTCTGAACTACAGAGGAGAGAAACACCCACCTCCTAATGCTCAGGAGCGTGATCACATAAGGAAAATAAACAAAGGCTGCCACCACAACAGCGAGCAAAAGAGGGAATGTGACAACAGCTTATGAGATGCAAGGTTTAAATCCCAAAAAGGACCACATTTCTAGTTGCTATCCCACCCTGTAATGCCACCCCTTGCAGAAGGAATCCCAGATCTCCAAGAGAAGAGTCCAAATTATGGATAAATTTCCAATCAGCCATGGAAAATTACTGCCCTGGATAAATCACCTCCCAGGAAGTGGGAGTCCTGAGTTACTTCAGGAAACTGGTGAGATGGAGAGCATCAACCCCTCAGCCCAGATGGTGCTCACCTATGAGCAGAAGAGGAGGACAGCCGGTGAACTTCGCCAACACAACAGCTATCCTTGAGAAAGGGTGAGAACAGGAGGAGCAAAAATTGTCAGAAGAGACCCCAATCTTGTAAAAAAACTGTTGTCCATCATGGAAATGACAGACCAGTAAATCCTGCTTCTGCCCTGGATAGGTTGTTAGAGGAACTAGTAGGTGCATGGGTAAATATGGATTGCTCAGTACTCTAAGCCAGTAGATAAGGATGATCCAGTTTGATGGATGCATTTCAAAGAATTCTGAACAAATTCCACTCTCAACATTTCCCAAAGCACTGAACTAGGGCTAGGATAAGAGGAAAGTCCTCCTGATGCCCACTAGGTGGGGGAGGAGTAAGAGGTTAGTTTTCACAATGAAAGAAGGTTACCATAAAGCCCCACAGAGATCTTTGTCAAGACCTCAGCTGTTCAGAAACACTCTGCAAGAGGAGGCGAATGACAAAGTTGGTCACCAATGCTAAATTTAGTCTCCACGATGCTAAAGCTGCGAAGTGCTGGAGGAAAGTGGGCAAGGAAGTGGGCAGGTGAAATTCAACTCTGGTGAAAGCAAGCCAATGTCGAATCCTGCAAGTGGTATTGAGGTCAACCATCATGTAACAGAGAAGGCAAAGCTTGGAAGGCTTGGAGGAGGGGGAAAAGGAAGATGAGATGCCACAAACGGCTTTGTGGAGAGGAGAAATCAACTGCATTAGGACTCCTCAGCAAGGAAAATGAACAACCGAACAAGGACATGATAAAAAAAACACAAAGCCAATGGATCAGTGGGAAAAGTGATGATCATTCACAGTTTCTTGCTTAGGAACAATTAGGTGTGTAAAAACTAACCAAAGGCTCTGTTTCATCTACCATAAAGTATGAAATGAAAGCACTGAGAAAGGAACCAAATTCAGAGAAGGAGCCACCAACCCAGAGGCAAATCACAGCTCAGGAAATACCTGCAGCACAGACCTCAGCAGTAGGGAAAGCACCACGTTGTATATGCTGCTTTTTGAACATTTTTTTTTTCCCCAATTACGGAATGTTAGGGGTTGGAAGGGACCTCAAAAGACCATCTAGTCCAACCCCCCTGACAGAGAAGGTTCACCTAGATTAGGTCATACAGGAACAGGTCCATGTGGATTTTGAATGTCTGCAGAGAAGACTCCACAACCTCCCTGGGCAGCCTGTTCCACTCCTCTGTCACCCTCACTGTGAAAAAGTTTCTCCTTATGTTTACATGGAACCTCCTATGTTCCAGCTTGCACCCATTGCCTCGTGTCCTGTCATTGGATGTCACTGGGAAGAGCCTGGCTCCATCCTCCTGACACTCACCCTTCACATAGTTATAAACATTGATGAGGTCAAATTATCAGCTACTTGCCATGGCTGGACTACTAACCCACACTGGCCAGTGTGTCAGCAATGGACAGCTAGGTGTTACCCAGGCTATCCTTAAAGGCACCAACTCTGCCTCTCCAAACCCCAGCCCTCTGTGCCATTGGACCCTACAGACCCAAGACACCTGCCAAGATTACCTTCAGCTTTCCAAGCCAGACAGCAATTTTCACGGGGAGGCAACGGGCTATTTATATCCATCAGAGGCTGGCAGGGAAGGTAACGGCCGGCCACTCCAGCCCATCTGCCAGGCACTCAGCAAGACACCGGAGCATATCATACAGGCGAGATCAGGCAGTTGCGGCGGTGGGACAGGCGGGGGAGGTTGGGGGATGCATTACGGCGATGACATGGACTTCACTTCAAGGGTAAATTCCAGCCTGCTCCTGCAGAATAATTTGTTTAAGTGCTTGTTGCGCTGAGGCCAAGAGGTCGGAAAAATCAGATGTTATTTCGTCGTTCTCACACTTGGCATGGGAAATGAGCATGGCCGCTTGTTCCTCATCTCCTGGGGGGACAGCCAGGACTTTCTAGTCTTCTGGGACACTGAAGGGACAAAGTGGCCCTCACAGGAAGTGAAACAGGACCAAAATAACCCTGTCTGCTCTCCTGCCAACAGTGGGGCCAAGAATTTTTCTGAGAGGTGATCCTCCTCTTCCTCCCACTTCCCCTGGTGGGACCAATGCTGGTCTTGAGGGCAGGATGAATTCTCATCAGTTGCCCCATTCCAGGCTAGAGAAGGTAGGTGTGGGTTGGTCCTGACTGCAGCGTAATGTCATAAACTCTTCGGTGCTTAGAAGCTCTTACACAATTTCAAGTTCCATTTTCAAGTTTGTGGAGAGGCTTTGAAAGAAAACAGGGAGAAGAAAGGAAAAAAAAAAAAAAAAAGGAAGAAAGAGGTAGAAGGGGAAAAAGTTAACTGCATGTCTTGAATTTATCACTCTTGAAAGAAGAGCTTGTCAAGAGGGCCAGAGACCAGCCAGTGCATGGTGATCAATGGGAGGACTTTTGGGTCTAGTCAAGCTTGTTTCAAATTTACAGGAACTGAACAGAGGCATAAATCTGTCGTCGCCTGACGAAAATGGAGGTAATTAAATCTGCAGGTGTATATAATTGTCATATTGATGATCTATATAAATCAGAGGAGCCAGCAGAGTACAAAGACCTGTACTGGGCATGGAGCCTCCTCGTGAAGAGCTGTTTGCCCACTCGCCTGGCCAGGGGACAGGGCTGGTGGGTGCAGGACAGAATCACAGAATCATTAAGGTTGGAAAAGACCTCTAAGATCATCAAGTCCAACCATCTACCTAACATTATCATGACCACCAAACCATGTCCTGAAGTGTCATCTACAGCCCTGAGAACACCTGTCTCACCCACACGGACCTACCCACCACCACAGCCACCATGACATTGTCCTCCACAAGAGACCTTCTCTGGATTGCACCCACAGGCAGTGAAAGCAGCAGGACCCCCTTCTGCTCTCAGAGGGTGCAATTACCCGTGCCCTCACCCTGGCTACTGCAAAATCTCCTGTGACTTCAGGAGGATGAAGACGAAACCCCAAGCACCGAGATGTCTGACCATGGCCACCGCAGGGGGCTCCTTGCAGCCTCTTTGAAGCTCCAAGCACGAGTGCAAGTGGAGCACTGACTTCATCTTGTAGCAACTCTTCTTTTTTTTTTTTTTNCTTTTTTTTTTTTTTTTTTTTTTTTATTTATTTTAACCTTTGTTATTTCAGGAACTTTGAAGCCTAAGCTGCTCCAAGGCAGCTGCCTTTGTAGGAAGGACAGAAAGTGCAGAGCAGGGATTTGAAAGAAGGGGAGAAATAGGGAGTGGAAGAAACTGTTTCACAGCTGACGTCTATGACTGCTCCTTCACCGTTTCTCCCACATCCTAACAAACCCACCCCAGGAGGTTCTTTTACCAGCAGATACAGGAAATCTGGATGTAAAGCAACCACAGTGTCTCCCATTTATCTAACACTGCAACCCAGAGAAACCTCAAAGACCTCTGCGGACCTGCATCCCTTCTCCCACCGCTCAATGGGACGCTCCTCGTTTCCCAGGGTAGCTGCAGAGCATCCTTCCCAGCCACTGCAGCTCAGCCCCACTCCTGTCATGCATCTCAGCACCATGGGGACACGTTCTTCCCCACCATGCCAGGAGGGACAGAAACACGAGGGAAGGATTTCCCATCACCTTTACCAGCCAAGCCTTTCCACATGTGCCCACGGGCCAACCCTGCTTCCCAGGTTGAGCGCTACATATGTGCAGCAACAGGATAATTAAAAATTAAGCAAGTGCTTCTGCATTGCAGTTCAAATTATGTAATGCCGCTCTTCGGTTTCAGCACCCATCAGCTTTAACGTGATCGCACGGCAACACGGCCCTGCCTGGATTTACCTGACTGTATTTTTAGGCAGGGCTCACATCATTCATAGGGAAAAGGAAACCCCAACATCATAACCACAGGCAGAAAGTGCCCTCATTTTTCATGGAAAATAAAAAAAAAAACAAAATAAACCAACTTATTTTCTTAGCTCGAGGTTTAAATCTGAGATGGCCAGAAAAATACAGATGGAGCTGGAATGCTCCAGTTCAGCCAAGTGTTGGGGGTTCCCAAAAGAAAGGACAGCACGTCAGTGACCAGAGGGTTTCTGAGCAAGGGGCAGCTGCCTTTTGCTACTCCCACACCAAAGGGAAGCAGTATCTCATTTTAGCAACTAAGTAGCTTTTCTGTTAGCAAATAAAATTAAATCAAGGTGAGGAATACACTGCATTTTCAGTATTCATGTGCTCCCCTCACAGGTATTTCCACCATCCACCAAGGGGGCTGTGCTATTTCTCCTGCCTACCATGTCTGAGCACACCAGGAGCACTGCACAGGTGGAACGAGAACAGCTCTGGCTGAAAAACTAATAAAAATGGATCCGTTTTTCACTGGAAGGATGTTTCAGGCACTGTCCTGCTTGCAGATGCTCAGAGACACAACCCAGCCTGGCTAAAACTTTACCGTGGCATGAGATCCCTGCAGCGTCTGCCTCGTGAGTTAGCAAAGACATTTCTAATCCCCCTGAAATTCCCTGGACACATGTGTCATGTCTTCAAGGACAAGCTCCCTGGCTTGTCCCTGCTGCTGGCAAGAAAGCCAGCAGCCCATGGCAATGTTGACGGCTCTCAAGTCCCATCACTGTTCCTCTCCAAAGCTCTCCCAAAGCAGCAAAAGCCAAAGCCCAGCTGTTTCTGGTTGAGCAATAGAGGAAAGTAGGGAGATGCAGCTCTGGAATGGGAAAACAGCTCTGCACCAGCACAACTCCTACTGGGAAAGCAGCGCCCAGAGAAGCTCGGGGCCAGCCTGGGGCACTGGGAAGCACAATGAGCTCTCTGCTCCAAACCTGATATTTCCAGGAGATTTTTCAGTGGCTGGGGACACTGGGGACATCATTAGGGGAGAGGACAGGCTGAGAGCGTGGCAGCAATTTAAAGTCTGTGCTGAGCTGGGCTTAGCCCCTAGGACCCTGTGGCCATGGCTGCAAAATTGACCCTGGCAAGGAAATTTGGCAGCACGTTTTCTCCTCTCCCCTTGCCCACCAAAGCCAGCCAGCTCAGCCAGAGTCCTCCTGCCACCACACTGCCCTTCTCAGCAGCAGAAAGGCCACTACCTCCTGATGCCACCCTTGGAAAGACAAATCATCCTAACTCATGCTGTGCCCCCCTACTCCCATGAGGGAGCTGTGCCCTGTAGCCCTTTCCCATATCCTCCCTACAGAGCTAGGAAGAGGGTTTTTAAGCCTTAAGCAACCTTCTCTAAAATCCCACCCTGATGCTTCCTCTGTAGTGGAGAAACACCCTTATGGGAGGGCATTCGAATACTGCAGGACTAGTGGCACTGGGAAATACCAGGAGCCCACCAGCCTGGGCATCTGGTTCCCAGCACCGTGCCCTCCCTCTCTCACTCCCCTTGGGATGTTCAAATTAATTGCCTTGTCTCCTGGAGCTTTTAGCTGATACAAATAAGAGAAAATAAAAGGGGGGGTGCCAAAACCCATAATAATGTCTACAGTTCTTCTGAGATACAAGGGCTGCTTTAAATTTCGTGGGTTTTTTCTTTCTTTCCTTTTTTTTTTTTATTTTTTTTATTTGAAGGAGGTTTCCATGGTAACTGTCTCCCATCACACAAGAGCCTGTCCCCAGGATATTTCGGGGTTGCTAATATCTGCTTTCCCAGGCAGCCACTGTGTTGTGACAGTGACATCGCGGCCAGTTTTTTTTTTGGCAGGGGAGGATGGTAGGGGTGCAAGAGACAGGAATGGGAGGTGCTTCTCCCAAAAACCAAGGTCAAGGTCCTGCATGTACCTGGTTTTCCCTACCCATCAGGCAGACCTTCAACTCAAAGGGATTGGGCAGACAGTGATGGTTTTGTTTGAACCATGGACCCGATCTGGGGAATGCTCCCAAGGCAACACAGCCCTCGCTGGGCCAAGCAGAAGTGACATGTCCAAGCAAGGGAATGAGGAGGGTCTCCTTAATATCTCCTGCTGCCTTCAACCCTTCTCCAAGTTATTTCCTCCACTGGGTTAGTTTTCAGTTGGATTGGCTCCCCATGGGAGAAAAACCATCTCTCTGCATCCGCTGTAGCTGCTTGCTCTGATACGCTCGTTAGTCATCCTAATGACTGAAATGCCTCAGAGCTGGTGGGGAAAGCCATGTCTCCTCTTGCACTGGGGCTGCAGACCCTGCACTTCTGTGACCAATGTGTCACCACCAGCTACAGTGTCCCTCAAGGATCCTTTACCCTTCCCCACTTCAATTACAAATGGTGAAACAAGCCCCTGACCATTCTGCAGCAGATCTCACAGGGGAGGGGATGAGCCCAGCCCTCAGCCTGAGCCCATCACCAGCAAACAAAACCTCACAGAAGAGCAAAGCATGGGGTCAGCTCATACCCCATCCCAACTCAGAGCCCAAAGAGCCCAGTGCCGGCTCCACAGGGTGAGCATCCATCCCGAGCATGCCAGGCAGTAAAGCAGCACCAGAAATACTAATGCAGCCCACGTGAGCAGAGGATACTCCTCTCCTCCAAATGCATTCTCCGTCTTAAGCCGTAATGTGGCAGCCAGAACCTGGCAATCAAAAAATCTTTCCTTATTCTAGACAGATCCCCCCGCCTTCAGAGGACTGCTGCTTGGGGTGAGCTGCAGGCCACAGCCAGGCTGGCTGCAGAGAAGCCAGAGCCTGGCAATTTGCAAGTAAAAGGACAACCAGTCTTAAATGACAGAGNAAACTCTAAGGATCCCTGACATGATGTGGTCAGACAAATGAAGGCTGGGAGTGATTAAAGGGGGCCAGGGGCAACACTCTACACATCCAGCCAAAACAGCGGATCCAGGCCCCTCACAGCCCCTTCGTGGAGCCCCTGCCCACTGCCAGACCCTGACATGCACCAGTAAAACACCAAGTGGCCCCACGATTTCTCCCCCCACTACTTTCTGGGTCAGTCAGATCCCTTCCCAGCCCTACTACCGCTGGAGCCAGCTGGATGCATGGTTGCTGTGGCAACGGGTTCCCAGAGATGAAATCCCTATTTCTTTTTTTTTTTTTTTTCTCTCTTTGGGTAA
>VWZY01002903.1:440257-489548 GCA_013399075.1 Chloroceryle aenea
AAAAGGCAAAAATGGGCAGGTGAGCAGCTGGAGGGAAGTGCCTTCAACTCTTGGCACCCTCAGTAGCTGCCCCTCCAGGCTGGCAGGCAGAGTGGTGCTGGAGCCTTGCCTCTCCACAGCTCCCCAGCAAGATATCATCATGAATTGCCCAATGCACTAAGTCGTGGCCAAAATCTTCGATTCCCAAAGGAAGCGAGGCTGTGTGTGGTTTTCCCAGCAGGTGAATTGGAGGAAGAGCAACAGCAGCAGCAGTGTGGCCCCATGGGAGAGGACTGCCAGGCTGCATGTTAATCTTGGGAGGAAGCAGCCAGGTCCTCCCATCCCTGTTCAGCAATTAAGGTGCTCAATAGAGGTGATTAAGAAGATGAGGTTAATAACTGGAGGTCAGCATTTTATTACACCTTGCAGTGCTTTCTCCTGCAAAGGACATCATCCAGCACCAGTGAGGATGGCAGAAGGGTCACTGCTGCACAGCACTGACAGAATCTGGCCTCTGGATGCAGAAAGTCATGAATTAGCATCAAAGCCATTAAGTTTTAAAATCTGGTATGTTTGGGGTTATTTTCACCTGGGCTCTGGTTTGCAAGCCCCTGCATTTCTACAATATTCTCTGCAGCACAACAGCCAGAAAACTGCCTCTTAAATAATGAACTGAGCTGCTCACTTGACTGCAGACACTCCTCCCTCTGGGCATGTTTATTTAGCAGCTCTTCCAGGGAAAAGGAGGCC
Organism: Chloroceryle aenea; assembly: GCA_013399075.1. NCBI lineage: Eukaryota > Metazoa > Chordata > Aves > Coraciiformes > Cerylidae > Chloroceryle > Chloroceryle aenea. The sequence goes on from VWZY01002903.1 coordinate 440,987, forward strand.
CGGGAAAGGCCAGGCTGTTTTGTCCCCAGCCCCAGAAGCTGGATGGGATTATGAGCAACACTCTCCCCCAACATCCCTGCATATGGCTCCCAGGTGTGGGTTGGTCCCACCTCCATTTCCCGGCTTCAAGACAGTTGGTGATGGGCTGTGATTGGCTACACCCAAACCAAACAGGTCACAGCTCCAGCTATCTTTCACTCTTCTCCTGTGTTTTCACCCCTTTTCCACAGCACCAGCTGAGCCTCCAGCCCTGCATGCCATGAAGTTGTACCTTTGTCCTCATAGCTGAGAGCATCTCTGTGCTGAAATAGTAAAGACAACTTTGTCCTGAAGAGTCAGGATAGAGAGAGACTGCAGGGCTAAGTCTGCATCTCTGCTCCAGCCTGCCTCCATTTTCCCACTCCTATCTCTCAGCTGATGCTGGGTCAGAGCATGGGGTGCACAGGGGGTAAAACATCCCCAGGGGAAGAAGGGAGGGCTGGGGGATCTCCAGGTAACACACTTTGCCAGCAGATACTCTTTTTCTTTACATGCAAAGAGCACACAGGTGCAGATTTCAATTGAAACTCATCCCTGTGGTCTCTGCCATCTTGGTTCAGGCAAAAGTGGAAATCAGATGTTTTACTTGGTGTGAGGCTTCACGCCGAGCATTTTGCTCAGGGCTCCTCCGGCTTCGTTAGCCACACAGAACTACCGGCAGCTGCCAACAGAGCTACTCAGCTGTTTGACAGCATTTCTGGGGAGGCAGGCAATGGCAAGTTGCCTGTGGACCTCTGTCCTGGCACTGGACTGCTCTGGCACAAGAGATGCTCCTGGGCAGGCATGGGATTGCCATTTACTCTCCTGACTGACCAAGCAGACCGTGGGTTGTAAACCCTGGGAACCCAGGATCCCCAGGGCGGGTAGTGCCTTAGCCTGGAGCTACTCTGACAACACAAGCCCATGGAGGCTTCCCATCATCCTCTTCCCACCCCAGGCTTGTGGGTGAGGGGGGGGCTTTGGCACCTCCACCCCCCTTGCTTCCTCCCTGCCTCTCCAAAGCCCAGCAACATCTGGGTAGCTGAGAAGCAAACCAAAACCTTGCCATCTCCTTTTTAGCCTCATCTTTATGGTTTGGTTTTTTTTTTTTTTATCCCCTTCTCCTGACAAGCTCAGAAGTACAGTCAAGGTGGCAAATTAGCACCAGAGCCTTGTTAATTGGCAGGCAGAAGCCTTCTCCTGCTGTTTGGGTTGTCATCAGCTGCTTCAGCACATTTTCAGTTTCTCTCTGTTTGGGTCTATTTTTTCCCTTCGCCGATGGTGGGCTGGGTTTTTCCTTTCTGTTCCATCTCTCTGCCGTCTCTTTCAAAGCCATCAAGGGCTCTCATCCTCCCATGCCGCACTCCCTGCGGTTCCCTCTCCAGAGAGGATTTACAGGGCTGCAGTAAATGGCCACTTCTTAGGGAGCATAGGGGGACAATTAACAGGCTCTTGAAATGATGATGACCTCAGCTTCTTCCTCCCTCCTCCTCAGCCTCCTGCTGTCGCCTCTGAAGAAGGCAGGAGAGGCTGCAAGTGGCAGGCAGGGAGGAGGCAGGAGGAGGTTGCTGCTAGCCCAGGTATGTGAGAGAGGTCCCAGCCACCCTCCTGCATCCCCTCCAGGTGTTTAGTGAAGACCTGGGGTGACTCAAGCTGGCAGAGACCTTGCGAGGCTCCAGTCCCATTTCCTCAGCTCCCTTCTTCTGTATCCAGCAACTCTTACTTAAGACAAGATAGAAAAGCATAAACCTTACCCATCCACTACCATCCACTCAAACCAACTGCCTGCACCAGCACTTGCCCTCCTTGAGTGGCCCCAGCTGCTCCCACCTTTCAATGAAAACCTGAAGACCTCAAGATACCATCAAATAATGTCCTCTTTAGACACTATCAAATAACGTATCTTCACAGTGCCTCATTCTGCAAGCTGAGAAACTCGCAGTGGACCAGGGACACAGGACACCGATGGCAAATGGCTTTCTCCTCACTGATCTTAGGGCTGGGTGCTGCTGCTGCTGCCAGCAGTGATACCCCTGTCCATTGTATATGGGTGTCCTGCCCCATGGTGCCACTGCAACTGGTGTAAATCAGCAGTGCCAGGGCCAGGGGCATCTCTGATTCATGGCCAGGAGCCTGGATGGAGGATTTACCTCACCAGGCCAGACTCTGACCACCCCTGAGACAGTGCTCCCAGGGGACCTCTTGGTTCTGTCAGTGAATTTTGGAGAGATCTCCTTGCAGGTCAAAGCCTGAAAAAAAAAAAAAAAAAGGGAAAAAAAAACAACTAAAAAAAAAAAAAAAAAGGGAAAAAAAAACAACTAAAAAAAAAAAAAAAAAGGGAAAAAAAAACAACTAAAAAAAAAAAAAAAAAGGGGAAAAAAAACAAAAAAAAACCAAAAAAAAACCAAACCAAAATGACAGAGATAAAGCTGTGAGACAGACCTTTTGGTTCCACTACACGTGCTGGGAGCAGAGCCCAACTGGATGGAAAGAAAGAAGGAGAGAGATCAGTCAAATTATTTTTAGAAGTACTCTTCCAGCTTACAGGCAGCCTCTGTTCAGTATGAGGAGACACACACAAACCCTCCCAGCCAATCTGCCTCAAAAGCAGCGATGGTTACGACATCATTGCCACCTTCCAGCTTTTCTTTTAATATGCTTCTCCATGACTGTTCCTTGCCCAATTCTTGTCCCTGGCATTATCAATCTACTCAGGGAGGTGGGTATTGAAGGAGAAAAGGGTCTCAGAGACTTTTTTCTCCACCTGCAGTTTATTTCTTTACTGGGAGAGCCTATGCCCTCAATGATTTATCTATCTCCCACATTGTTTTTCCAAACTAGTTTCTATGGTTGTTTCACTGACATAACAGTAAAAAAATATGGCATATAAACCACCCCAAATAGTGTCCAGGGATGTGAAATACCATAAATCCCACGAGGCTGCTGAGAGAAGAGCAATGTTCAGATCGTGTCTGCTCCATCCAAGCCATCTCCTCATCAGTTGTAAATCAGAGGGCTCCCCCAAAGCCCACAAAACTGTTAAAAAGATATTTCCTTTTCTCCTGAGCCTCAGCAGTGGTGTTGGGAGCAGTGCTCTCACAAAGGCTCCTGGGGGAACAGAATCAGTGATTACCCAAATTAGTTTCTAATAGCTTTTATCTCCTAATTTCTACTTTGTCAAGTACTAAAATCCATTAATAATCAAGAGACCATGTGGAAAAACATTTAACATCCCAGTTGCCAAGAGCTTCCATCCTGTCATAGTCCAGCAAGGTTCAGGGAGAAAAAAAAAAAAAAGTTTTAATCTTAAACCTGGTTTTACAGCTAAACTATCACCTGCATTTGCTGATGAGCAGGAAGACGGGACACATCCATGCATGAAGCTGTAGACACTGTACTTCCCACCTTGCTCCTCTCTCCCTTGCTGGATAAAGGTTCCTCATGTAGCCCCATCCCCATGTCATCTCTGTTCTAGAAGGGACCAAAAGCTTGTAGACAAGGCTTGTGGCGCCCTCAGTTCTGCCTGTCCATGGGGTCTCCTACCTGAAGCAGGATGCTACCTGCCATGAGATGGCTGCAAGCAACAGGTTGATCTTGGGTTGGACCATTTCCACCTCAGGGCTGGTCCCTCCCACCCTCCAAAATCTCTGCCAAAATACTGCAGACCTTCATATCCTCCTGCTTCATCCTGTCAGCTTTATTTATTCCTTGTCTTGGCTGTGCAGAGCTGGCCATAGCCCTCCAGCCAAGACAGGCTGTGACTGTCCAGATTCAGGGGGGAAATCCATGCCCACCTTTCTTCTGTTTGCATCAGCTGCCACCCCACAACATTACCCCACCCTTAATAACCTGTTTGAACAGTTTAATAGGCTTCTAATAAAATATTGCATTTCTAAAGCCCCCTATCATGGAATAAATTCCCCCAGCATCCCCAGAGGGATGCACGTAACTGCTGTATGGTATCGCCCGTGGCTTTCTTTCCGTGTCTGGGCTGTTTCCCCAGCAGCAGCATTCTGGAGGGAGGAGGGAAATCAAACCCTGCATCCAACCCAGAGGTTGTTTCCTGAGCAACGGTGGAGGTGAGCACGAGGATCCAGGCGGCACAGCCAGAGGTGAGCTTCAGATGCAGTTGCCGGAGGGTTCAAGGCACCCTCCGGGGGAAAAAAAAAAAAAAAAAAAAAAAGCAGGAGCAAGGAAGGAATTGAGATGCTGCAGCTTGAATCGATGGCTGCGGTACCTGCTGGGAGCCTGGGGGGAGGATAGGGGAGTTGTGGGCAGGCAGAGTGGGGCGGCTCAGTGGCTGTGGTATCCTGCATCCCAGCTGGGCTGCTGTGGGGCATGTTCCCAGTATGAGGGTGGATGTGGGACAACCACATTCAAAGAATATTCTTGTTTAGTGTGCCCTGGTCTCCCTGCACATTCCTCCTTTCCTCTCTTGTGGACTGGTGGCTTGAAGGAAGGGATGGAGATTTTTTTACTTTACAGCTTAACCATTGCCCCAAGGCAGGATTGAGAATCAGCAGCCCTATAGAGAACCCCATATCTGCAAAGAACCAGCAATTCCTCATCCTGACATGACTGAGAGACTGTCTGTCAGTCTGTTCAAGGGCTAACTGGTCACATGTAAACCCTGTTCTGAGCTCCTGCATCTTTAAGCAGCTCTAGTTAAGCTGCCAGCCTCACAGAGATGAGCAAGCACCATTGTGTAGTGACCACCTTGGGGCTGAACCATTGCTAGGCAGGATCTTGTCTTCGTTAGGACATCAGTCCCTTACTGACTACACATGGGGCATCACTGCCACCACAAACTCTTTATTCCACCCCTTCTCCTGCTCTCAGCAAGGCCCAAAGCCTGGTTATGGATTTATTTGCATTTCACTGTTGGCTCAAACATTGCTAAAAAGCTGCTGTGATGCTGGCTCAGGAGCCACGGGCTTTGGGTGCTCGTGAGCCATAAATTGACAGCCTCGCTGTGTGCAAAGCCATACATGGGGTTAGTGGACTTGGCTCCTGACAGAGGCTGGGCACCACAACAATCCCTCCCTGGGGGATGCGACAATCAGGTGTCCCTAGAGATGCTCAGCATCCTCCCAGAGCAAGCCCCTTCACAAGCTTTCCCAGCTTCAAGGGCTGCAACAGCATCCCCATCATCTCTTAATAGGCTGCTGAGATGGGATCCAGTTCTGTGGATGCTTTCCAGGGGTTTGCTCCTACCCAAGAGAGACTGAGGTGCTGGGCAGGGGATGTAAGTACGGTCACAAACCAACATATATCCAGACACACACAGTACATAAAAACTACAGTCTGTTTCCCATCTAATTGGTAATAAATGTAAATGTTTAGTTATGCCTGGCCTGGGAGCTGTGAAAAACACATCTGTCTGGATGGGGTTCCTGCCTACCATCTGCAGCCAAAAGGAAAGGGGAGAGGTGTGTGCGTGCACACCTGAGGAAGGCAGCAGCAGGAGCAGGAACAGAGGAGGAGGAGGAGGAGTGCCAGAGGGTGATTACTGGCCAGAGTTTTCCCCCCCAGAGTCTGCATCTCTGCTCTGTCCTTGGCTCCCCTCCCAGGTAATGCAACCTGCAGAGGAAGGGCCATTCCCGCCAGAGCTGCTGGTGCAGCATTTCTGTGTGCACTGGTGGGGGAAACAAAGCTGGTAAGCGTCTGGAGGTCTCCTCCTGGCAATTAATTACCATTAACCAGAGGCTCTGATCTCATCCAGCCTAGAGTGATGTCTGTGCACCCCTCCAACACAAAGAACTTATGACTAAAATGGTCAGACCACAGCTGGCAAGGAGGGGATGATGTTTCCCCTTCTAGTCCTGTGCCAGACCCATTCTCAGGTCCATAAGACCTGACCTGCAACACCATCCCTACCAGTTAAAGACTGGGAGGAAGCCACTGACCCAGGGAAGCAAATACAACCCCGTCTCAGCTCAGAAAACCTTCTTGACCCCAGGTCCCCACAGCTGGAGAAGGTGGGAGAGTCAAAAAGCTTCTACACAGAAAGAATCAGGTTTGCAGCACAATTAAGTGTAGGGGAAGGCATAGGTTCCCCCTCCCCACCACAATTCCCAAGCTGTGGTTTCCTGCCCTCATCCAGGAGCAGCTCCAGCCCCATGGCAATGCCACCAGCGCCATCCCCACTGAACCTACACCTTGCCCAGCCCAGCTGGCGCCCTGGGAACCTAGCTGCCTTCCTCCTCCTCCTCCACCCACCTGGTTCACTCTTATTCTGACAGCACTGCCTCTTACTTTGAAGCAGTTTTTTTTCTTGGAGAATGAGCTTCATTTTCTAGACCATCCCCAAAGAGCCTGTGAGAGTACTCACTCTCCTCCCTCCCCCTGCCTTGATCAAGGCTGAAGGCTGAAATCCAAGTGCATTGATCAAAGCTGCTTCTTCAGGCAAGATTTACTGGTGAGAAAAAGCAACAGTTGTTGAGGAGCTGGTCCACAGGGCCGTCAGTTCCTCACTCAGAACAAGATGGTAGCTGCGGGTAGAAGGTGCAAAGGATTTCACTGTGTCCAGGGCAGCTAAACAAAGGGGGTTTCACCGACCAGTGTGGTTGTAGGATGCTGCCTGCTCCTGAAACGTTTGGGATTGAGCAACTGCCAGGTGTCCTACTTCTGAGCTCTCCTAGGGAAAGATGCAGCTTTACATATGACCGGGACAGAGATCAATGATGCTTGGGCACAGCATGCCATGTCCAGGGTCTTTTGCCTTAAGACAAAAGCCTCCCATTCCTAGAGGGCAGCTTTAAACCACCCCAGGCTCCACAAAACCCCTTGATATGCTGCAGGCTGGCAATCCCAGACATCAGCCCCCTGGCTTGGTGCTGAGCGGTGGGGCTGGGTGCCAGGTACTCATGCCAAGGTGAAAGCAGAGGCCAGGCAGACAGATGGCATCTTCCCACAGAAATCACCATCAGGACCCAAAGCAGCTCACCTACAGTTGAGGACTAAAGTTGGGCCCAGTACAGCTGGTGGCAGCCCCAAGGAGGGACACACTGCTGGCCCAGGCAGTGTGGGGGCAGGAGGAGCAGGGGTAAAGCCATCCGCAGGCATATGCAGGCAAAGAGCCAGTGCCATCACTGGTGTTTCTGATGAACCAGCCAGAGTCTGTCCGGCTTCACGTTGAAGTGAGAGCCATGCCCTTATGCCTAGCTTGTGATCATCCAGCACACACTGCCCAAGAAAGGGAGTAATAAAAATTAATGAAGATGGGGAAGGGGCACTGGCAGGAAGAAAAAGCTCTGATCTGGATGGCAGACAAAGGACAGGGTTGTTGCTGTTGGTAAGATGACCACACACCACAACACCAAAAGGCAGCGCCCCATAGAATCATAACATTCTTTAGGTTGGAAAAGACCTTTAAGATCATCGAGTCCAACTGTTAACCCAGCATTGCCAGGTCACCACTAAACCATGTCCCTCAGCACCACATCTCCGTAGCTTTAAAACCCCTCCAGGGATGGAGACTCCACCACTGCCCTGGGCAGCCTGGGACAGGCCATGACATACATACAACCTAAACCTCCCCTGGTATAACTTCAGACCATTTCCTCTTGTCGTATCACTTGTTCCTTGGGAGAAGAGATCAACACTTGCCTCACTCCGACCTTCTTTCAGGGAGCTGTCAAGAGCAAGGAGGTCTCCCCTGAGCCTCCTTTTCTCCAGGCTGAACAACCCTAGGTCCCTCAGCCACTCCTCACAAGACGTGCTCTAGACATTCCTCTTCTCTGGACATACTCCAGCCCCTCAATGTTCTTGGAGTGAGATGCCCAAAACTGAACCCAGGATTCAAGATGCAACCTCACCAGTGCTGAGTACAAGATGATCCCTGCCCTAGTCCTGCTGCCCCACCTCTAGACAGACTGAGACTTGCTCAGCCCTGAGCAGCTCCTGCATCCATTTTGCTGTGATGAAGGTGAACATCCTCCCCACCCCTGCCATGCCACACCCTGTCTCTGCCCTAAGATGGACACAGGCAAATCAGCTTGTTGCTGCTTTCACTCTGATGTGATTCATGGCCAGGTCCCCACTGCCCACCCCATGCTACCTGTCTGCTTCTTGCCTGCACCACCAGCACAGCTCCCCAGACACCCTGGGTGAGCTCACATGCCCTGCAGCAGCCTCTAAGCCAAGCTTAAAGCAGAACTCAGCCAAGACCAGCTGCAGCCTCCCAGAAGGACATACTGGAGCTGGCTTCCAGTAGTTTCCACTTACTGGTAGTGCTCACCTTTGTCACCCCTCCCAGTCTAGCAGAGCTCAGCCCTGGGGCCACATCACCTTATTCCCCAGTGGAATAAATCCCCATTGGCTCCAGCCCTCACAGCTTGTGAGTCCAGAGATCAGGCCATCAGGTGGTTCAACTCCTCAGTGACCTTCAGGAGATTTACATCAGCCACAAGGTCCATCCATCCCATGGAAAGGGTCAGATACAGCTGGTGGAGGAGGAAAGGCCAACAGTGACATTTGCACGCTGCTCCTGGCAGCCTCCAAGCAGCCACTGCCTTTGAGCACTTTTTATCTAATTCAATGAAAATGAGCTGTTCAAGTGAATGAAGATAATTTAATAATGAATAGCTCCAACTTATCAGAGAAGCTCTCCATCCCTGCCTGACAGTCACTGCCTCTAAGTGCAGTTTAATAAGGGAATCACCATCATTCAGCCCTGTGGTAGGAAATCAACACTTTTCTACCTGGGGAAAAGGCTCTGCACCTTCCTGAAAGCCAAAGCAATTTCTCAAGGAGCCTAAATTCTGTTGGTCTTTAAAAGTGAAAAGAAAAAAAGAGCAGGGGGGAAGGGGGGAAATCTGAACCATCAAAAAAGCCCATCTTCAGAGACAAAATGTAATTACAAATAAAAGCCAGCTTGAAGAAGGCTCTAAGTCATCAGAAGCAGCAGCCAAAGCTGCAAGAAAAAGCGACACTGTCTGAGCCTGCAAGTGGGGACACGGGGTGGGGGGAAGGGTCCCAAGACCATAGCCAGCCAGGGCAATATCTCAGCAACATGCTTCAATGCATCAAGGTGCTGCTTGCTGCCAGACAGGACTCGGGACAGTTCCTGCTGTGTGCCATCATCCCTAGCTGGGGGACAGAGTGAGACCACTCCTTTGCTGGGACAGGGCATCGTCACATCGTCACCCAGCCACCCTGGTCGGCCCTGCAGTGGCCGTGCCAGCCCCAGGGGGTGACGCTCCCAGGCTTTGACACTGCAGAGAAGTGCTGCTGAGCTGTCTCCACCCGAAGTCACTCAGTCTGTACAGCAAGGACAGAAAACGCCTGCAGAACATCCTCGGCAGGGATTAATCGAACTGGGAAGCACCAGCACAGTGCTAACCGGGGGCTACGCACAGGTCTCGTTGGCTGGGCAGGCAGCGTTGAGCCCCTGTCAGCAGGCAGCTGTCAGCCGTGCTCTGGAAATCCCACCAGTGAGTTATTTCTTCAAGGCATGGATCTGCATCTCAGAGAGTATCGATCCAGGCAGCGAAGGGCAGCATCCTGCTGTGGGCAGGCGGTGGGAGGTGTCGGCATGGGGGATGCCAGGCCCTGCGGATTCCTGCTGACACCTGCCGGCGCCGGGTACTTAATTATTAATTGTGTTTCCAGTAGCAGTTGCTGCCTGTGCCAATGGAGTTGGACTAGACATCACAAGGAATTAGCAGAACCCTCCGCTGGTGTTTGTTTGGTACCTGCTTAATGCTCTACTCACGTGCTGCTCGGGTGGCTGCAGAGGGAAGAAGGAACCCGTTTCCATCTCCTCTGCTCATCACCTACCACGGGTGGCCACAAGCCTGTGCCTAGTGTGTGTGGCGGCCACAAGCAGCGATGCTGCCACTGCCCACAAGCCAGCCCTGCCACAATGCTGGCATTGTCCCCTCCTGTGGCCATGTGCCAGATGTGGAGCAGGACTTATGGGGCATCAGCTGCCATGCCTCCATGTGCCACCACCAATGGCCAGCCCTTGGAGGCACTGGGGTCCCATCCAGGCCCTCTGGGCAAGCAAAGCCGAGTATAGGAGAGGTGGGAGCTGCATTGAAGGAGGCAGCCCTAAGCCTGGTCCCAAGCAGAGCTGTCTCATAGAACGGCTTAGTTTGGAAGGGACCTTTCAAGGCCATCTAGTCCAACTCTCTGCAGTGAGCAGGGACATCTTCAACTATGCTCTAGTTCCTCAGAGCCCCATCCAACCAAACCTCTAATGATTCCAGAGATGGGGCATCAACCACCTCTCTGGGGCAGGGTCTCACCACCCTCAGCATACAAAATTTCTTCCTTCTTTCTAGTCTACCTCAGGACAAGGGTCTACTCTACCACAGCTTGGGTGTTCAACCAAATTAATTTTTATCAGAAAGTGACTGGTCAGTGGAATCCAAACGGGCTTCTCCTAGTCATTGAGACTGTTTCACAGCAAGAGCAATTTTGAGAGCTTATTTTCCACTTCATTGCGTGCCCTGTTACTTCAAATGAATATATTCCTTGGTTGGCGTGATGGAAAATACAGCTGTAAATGCTTTCTGCTTCATTTGGGTAAGGAGCTCCAGATAGGGCTAAATATAAAGAGAATTTAAATGGTCTACTTCATTAAAAAAGTTGTTTTCCATTCTCTTTCTTCCTGAAAATAGAGGGTTGGTGGCAGAAAGAGCAAAAGGAGGATTTAAATTTACATCAGTTTCATGCAAGCCCAGCTGATCGCTCCCCACCCATGACTGATGGTAGACAGACAGCAGCAGCTTGCTCTTCAGAGGTTCAGGGTGGTGGGAAGATGAAGACACAGGACAGACTGAATGCCCAACACTGGAGCCTGGGGCCATGACATGTGTGTCTGTTTACCTCTGTGTCATCATACATAATCACCTTCAGCAGGTGGTTCAGCCCTGGAGGTAGCAGGATACCTTTGCAAAGGTATGAAGCCCAAAACCTTAACTCTTTTTGCTGAGCTGAGGCCCTCCTAGAGACACATACCACCATTTCCACATGGCCTTGACAATGGGGTCAGAGAGCCTTACCTGCTACACAGGTCTGTCTGTCCTCTAAAGAATCTCAGTGGCTGTTCATCCAGCTGCATCCAAGAATCAATTACTAGATCATTTTCTTCTGCCACAGACTAGAGAGACTCACACCAGCTAATGGCATGTAGTGTTCCACACTGGCCTCTGGAGTGGAGTGCTGCCTCATCCCAAAGCCGTAAGGAGCCCTCCTGGCTTGTCACTCCTGGTTTACTGTCTCCAGGAACCAATAGCAGCCCCCTGCCCTGGCCAGTATCTCTTTTCCTGATCCAGTTCCCAGCAAGGAGACAATGATCCTTATTGACTTCATGGGACCATGTCCACACTCTTGACATCAGCCCAATGACAGCACAAAAGCAAGACACGGCCTTGATGAAGAATGCTGCTCTGAACAAGCTCATCATGGCTTCTGGGAGAACACTAAAATGCCATCTCTGAAAGAAGGGGTACAGACAGGTTGTGTTGCCATATCCTCCTGGGGATCCTTTTTAACGTTCAAGAGTCCCAACCTCCTCTACATAGCTACCAGGTGCTACCACACTGTTCCTCCCCCTCCGCACGTGTTCAGGAGAGGTGGGATCCCCTTCCAAGCCACCCAGCAGCTCTAACAGACTCCCTGGTATCTAACTGAGGCCAAAGCAGGAGGAGGATGCCTCCTGCTCTAGCTGAGGCTGGCAACCAAATTCACTCGGAGCAATCCCATTTCATGCAAAATCTGAACGGATTTATACACTAGAAGTAAAGGGCCATTGCAGGCCAGGGAGACACCTCAATGAGTCTTCAGCTTTACAAATCCTGTTGGACCAGGGTGTCAAGGTTGTGCTCTGCTCTAACTCAATACAAGCAAAGTGAGGGGAAGCTTTCATCTCTGTTAAATCCCATTATAACCCAGCTATAATGTTCATTCTAGGCTCACAGGGTTTACAGATAAAGAGATCATCTCAGTAGGGCTGCAGCAAAGAGGGGTGGGATGAGCAATAGGCAATGGGCTTACATCTCACTGGAGGATCAACAGAGTCCACTTGACTCATAAAATAACCACCCATTGCAATTTTTCTAATTTTAATTTTAAATTGCAACTTCTTCCCCCTTCCCCACCCCAAGATGTAAGCAAATTGATAGAAGCAAGCTCCATATAACATACAAGTTTCATGGAAATAACTCAGGTTAATTCAGCCTTTTATTTGAGTGCAGCAGCCAGGAGCAAAGTGACATCCATGGCTCCATCCCTTACCTCCAGCCCAGGGGGTTGGCCAATCAGCTGCTTTTCATAGACCTTGCAAAACCAGAGGAACCCAGATCCAACAATACCATGGATATGAAGAATGAGCCACAGCAGCCTCATTTCAAAGACTTCCTTTCCCTTTCTCCTCTGAGCATGAAGCAGAACTCAAGGCACTTTAAGAACATATTAAACAGCACCATCTCTGCCTCCAAGGCATGGGGACAACCCAGATGTGAAAGGGAAGGACAGGGTACCTCCCACCCATCATCAAGCCCAGATAGAGGCACTGATTCACATGTGGCCAGGAGGGTGCTCCACCAGAGAGCAGGTTCCAGAGAGGTGTCTATTTCCACACAGCCCTATCTATGCCTTTTCCCTTTTTCTCAGACCATCCAAGTGGAGAAGCTGGAGGAACTCTGGGGTGGCCTGGGAACAATACTCTAACCGAACTAACATAACAGAGATAAGACATCCCTGAGGAGCCAGCACAGGTCTCCCACGCCCAGCACGTTACCCAGCTGAGATCACACCACCCACTATGCCACAACTCTTCTCTTGCATCTACTCTGACTTAAATAGCTGGCGGCAAGTGCGAACAATTACCACCCAAAACCTGGATCAAGGACAACATGATCTAATTATTACCTTAAAGGCATTTCAAGACTATCACCACTGGCTGGAAGTAAAACTTCTGTCAAGCGACTTTAATAAGCATATCATCTAATATAATATTCACACATAAGGGCAGGGTGGCTTTAGGAAGGATTATGGTGGCTTTGCAGCTTTGTGTAGCTTTACATGGGATATTTCACATGCAACAGATAAAGCAGGATGAGCCCGTGATAGCTGAAAACCCGGCGAGAGGCAGCAGCCTCTAATGCTACCTCTCATCTTTTGTTAAGTACGAGATTACAAGCTTACCTCACACACAAAGACTGGGCGGCAGTGGATCAGCACTACAGTTGCCTCCACGGTGGTGGTAACCAGCAGGGACCCTACCCTCATGGTCACTGCCAGTTACTGACTATCTCCCAGGTAGCCAGAAGAAACCTGATGAAGGTATCACACCAGTGCATCATTCTCCACCAGTCCACAGTGGGCTCCAGACCTGCCTGGGCAAAGCCTCATGGGGAGCAGATCCAACCTCCTTGGCAATGCTCACCCATCCTTGCCCGTGATCTGCAGAAGCTGGATAGAAGCAGGTTCCAGAGGGACCGGTGATGGGGTTAACTGGGCTCAGGGAAGCCCAGCTCTATGTGTGTCAGCTCCACACAGCAGAGTAAATCCATGTTCCCCCTCTGCCTGATGCCTTCCCCAGCTCAGGAGCCTTCACTGGTTTTGACCAAAGGCTTGTGCTTCCCTCCAGTGTGAATTACCACCAAGGGAGACATGGGTAAGGAGTCACCAAGGATTTTCAGCTAGACCTACTGGTTAATGAATCCACAGAGAAGTAAACCAAAGCAAAGGGAAGGAGGGCAGTTGAACAACAGCTCAAGGAATATATTGCACATGTCTAACCCCCAAAACTCCCTGCACCAGAAATGTCAAGTGGGATTTTCATTCAGGTTTAGAAAGCTTCCTAAGCCTAACAGATAATCCAGAATTATTCTGTATGAAGGACTATAAAGCAGACAAGAGCTCTGTGAGAGGAAGAGGCATGTCTCAAATCCCAGTGTAGCTATCCAGCTATCTGCTCACGCAGGCCCCACAGCCACACCAGCACTGGCAACTGGCGAGGGGTCTAGAGTACAAGTCTTGTGAGAAGTGGCTGAGGGACCTGGGGTTGTTCAGTCTGGAGGAAAGCAGGCTCAAGGGAGACCTTCTTGCTCTCAACAGCTGCCTGAAAGGAGGTCAGAATGAGGTGAGGGTCAGCCTCTTCTCCCATGGAACAAGAGATAGGACAAGAGGAAAGAGCCTCAAGTTGTGCCAGAGGAAGTTTCAGTTAGATATTGGAAAAAGTTTCTTCCCCTCCAGGTTTGTGAAGGCCTAGCCCAGGCTGCCCAGGGCAGTGGAGGAGTCCCCATCCCTGGAGGAGTTTCAAAGCCATGGAGATGTGGTGCTGAGGGACATGGTTTAGCAGTGACCTGGCAGTGCTGGGTTAATAGTTGCACTTAATCATCTTAAAGGTCTTTTCCAGCTGAAACAATTCTATGATACTATGCATAACGTGCCTGTCAGCAACCGAGAACCCAGCCAGTCCTCCCTCCAGCCAGGCAGGCCTTAGGTAATGTCCTATATAAAGCACTTGCATCCGCACACAGCCCCGGGGAGCATTGCAGAAATACTGCCTTGCTGCCTAATGTATGCATCGGGTTTTGCTCAGCTTCTGAACTGTCGGGTCGCCTTGTTGTTAATTAATGCACCACTAAAATTATGTTTCGGGGCTACTAAGGTTTATTGGGTAGAAAATTATTTCAAATACAGAGAGGAAGCAGTAAAGATTGGAAATATGTTTTCAAGTACAAAGCTAATTGCTGCAGGGAATCCCTCTGGGATCCATTTGGAGCCCTTGCTTTTTTATTTCCTTCCTCCATTAATGACCCCGCCAAGGTTTGTAGAACAGCAAGTGCAAAACCGTGTGCTGATGGTGTGACACCCTGCATGCCACTGGTGAGGCGGGATCCCCTTTGTCACCATGTGGTGGCCACAGAGCTTCTCAGCCCCACACCCCCTTGCAGCAAACCAGGGCAGCCTGGCAATGGTGGTGACCATGCTGGGTCCAGCTCTGGTCTCAGCTCTGGGGCTGCTCACCATCCTGCTCTCTGTAGGAGTCCTCCAAGCCAGAGAAGCCCATACCACCACCACCCTCCTGTTATCACATAGGCATTTTTACTGAAGAACACCAACAGAAGGCTCTGCTGCTCCCACAAGAGCCTCATGCAGGCCCCACAGCCACACCAGCATTGGCAACTGGGATGGAGATCTTCACAGGTCCAGAAGCAAGACTGCAGGCTTGAAGGTGAGCCTGGTCTAAAGCCAGTCCTGTGACCAAAGGACTTTGCTTTTACATCCTGGTGACCCCAAAGTACCTGTTTGTCTGATGTCCTCCAGGAACAGGCCTCCAGTTACCCTAGTAGAAAGGAATAAGATCTCATTTCCAGGAGGGTTTCAAGTTCCCACAGCCAGTGTCACTTAGCTAAGGAACAAAAGAAAAAAAAAATAAAAGAGTAACTCCCAGCCCAGGCTCAGCTGCAATCAAATCAGGAATTACCAGGAGGGACAACCTTCCAGAGCACCTCATGAGGATGCTGCAAAGGCGGGGGTCAAGAGCAAGGTCCTGCTTGACTCCTCACTGTGACACCTGGCTCTTGACACAGACAGCCCCTGCTGACCTGCCCCGGGCAGGGATGCCACACGCTGCCCTCCAGGGCAGGCATTCACGGATGCTTAAATGCTTTTCTGGACCACAGCCCAAGTGAAACAAAGTGTTTTGAGTGGCACAGATGGGATTTTTTCTTCTTTTTATTTGTTTTATTTTGCCCTCTGAGGTGTAACCCAGACAGGTGACTGACCTGGACAAACATGGAAGTGTTTTATTCATAAAAATCATCCTTGATCCTGATCTAATTTGGTGATTCAGGGGGAACATGACAAACATTAAGCCACTAACTTGCTCTATTTTTGTTTGGCTTCCTAGAGGAAGCATCTCCCCCTATAACTGCCCCTCCTTCCAGTCCCTTTGAGTCATACAAGGATTCAACATAGGCCAGGCATTGGGATCCTGCTCCTGGTCTCAGCTTGGAGGGTCTGGATGTCAGCAGGGTAGGCTGGGGTCACTCAGAAACCAAGATTTGCTGATACTCACTCTTCCTCCAGTGAAACAGCTACCTTGGGAGCATGCCAGTTGCCAGCAGTGCCATGCAGGAGATGCTCCATCTCCCATGAAGTCAGCCAACATAAAGAAATGAGAACTGTGCCATGATGCCTAGAACCACCCACCCTCTAGACCGTCTCCTTCCAGAAAATACCACCAAGAAAACCCAATTCACAGAAAAAAAAAAAAACCAAAACACCCTAATTTTTGTTTAAAGAAACTGTATGCAAGGAAGAAAGCCACCTTGTCCAGCAAGCATGGCCAGGTTTGCCATGTTCAGTCGTTCCCAACTCAGTACTTGCTATAACCAGAAGACAAAACCAAACTTTTTTGTCACCACTGGATTTGCTTTCACTTCCTACTCCCATGGCTGGCTCTCCTGACTGGACTTCAGGCTTTTTGAGGTAGGATCCGGTTCTCCCCGGGAGGGGTCTCCTAGCACTGGCATGGCCAGCTTCAGTTCAGCAGCAGGGACATTTCTGTCATTAGTAGCCAAGCGAGGGAGGGCTCACGTACACTTGAAAGCAAATCCTGGCTTCAAGACACCTTCATCCGATGCAGGCTGTGTTAGGCAGAGCTGCGCCCAGCAAGCATTGCCTCCTAGGCTCAACACTGGGCAATTAGTGCGGAGTTATCAAGCTCTCCTTTAACCATGCTCTGAACATAGAGCGGGCTCTCAGAAACCATAGTTCAAACAGCTCAGTCTCTCCTTGGCAGCAGGCAGGGCAGGCTCATCAGCTCCCTGCTACAGAAACAACGCTCTTTGAAATGCGGATGCAGCCCCGCTTTGCTCCTCACGCCTTTGTAGGTGCCGGATTTACAACGCCCTCGCGTCTTGATCACTGGCCTTACAGCGAGGACGCTGTACCACCCACGTATGCCAAGCTCTCGTTAGCATTCGGGACCATGCAAACCCCAGGAGCCTTCTACCTTCCTCAGCTTCTCTAACTGATGCTTGGGCAGGGAGACATGGTGGTGCAAAAGCCCAGGGTCAGCAATAGCTGGCCAGATCACAAGATGATTTCAAGATCAAGTCCTTAGTTCAGAAAGCTGCTCTTCAGAGCAGTTATTCACATGTCTGTCCTGGTGCCAGCGAGGGGGAGATCACAGAGAGAGAAATTACTGTTCATGTGACAGCAGCTGGAGACATCAGTCCCCTCTGGGCATGGGCAACCCCTGCGTAATGGGGGAGCAACATCCAGAGAGCTACAGATGGAGATGGATTTGATACCCCTGCGATGCTGAAGCTGCTCGCCTCCCCCTGACACAGGTGTCCGCCCCAGCCTGTCTCCCCTGTCCTCTACCAACCAGCGCAAGCTGCCAAGGGTAGCATGGCTCGCAGGCTGCTGGCAGACACCCCATCCTTTTCAATTATGTGCAGTCCAATTCCCATCACGAGGAGGCGAGCCAGGAGGAAATGCCACCGAAGTCAGCGAGTCGTGCTGCATGGTCTGGAGCGAGAGGGAGGAGATGCTAAGCCTGGCCTACACACATCATCTGGCCTTCTTACACCTGCCCTGTGCTGGCCCAATCCTCATTTAAATTTACAGCATCCATTCCCAAACTGGCAGGATGTGTTTACAACTAAAAAGAAGGGCACAGGGAGATGTGTCCTTTTTTTCTTTAAAGCTGAACATCAGCTACTGTCCCAGCCTCTGCTCCCTGCAGTGAAAAGCCTGCTCTGAAACCTAGTCCCCAGCTGCCAGCTTAAAAGCCAAACCAAGCAGCCTTTGCCCCAGCAAACATCACCCATTAAAACACACAGCTCTAGTTTAAACTCTTCGCAGGCTACAGACTTATTGATTCATGTGCTTTGAGCCCTCAGCCCAGCTTAGCTCCCTCACTGGGGGTGCACCACTGAAGCGGGCTCTAGAACTCATATCCTCTGGGATGCAGCAAACATACCCCAAAACTTTGGCAGCCACCAGCCAAGGGAATGGATATTACAGTGCTGTTCCTGCTGGCCCAGCTTCCAGATTAGAGGAGGAAGCCCTCCTTTTTACAACCTGCCTTCTCTCCGGGCTTCGGACAGCTCCAGAGGGCTGCTCAGGATCTCCATCCCAGTGCTTCTGTTAGACCAAAGGGACTGAAGACATAGCCATGCTCCAGGCTGCAGGACCAGCTCAAGGAAAGCCACAAAACCACCACTGTAACATGGCACAGGAAGGAAATGAGGAAGATTAGGGGCTCCGTGAACTTCCTAGTGCCTTATAACAGCAGAGGAATTATTTCAGAAAATTGTAAGATCTGAGGAAGCCTCCAGGCACCAGGAAGAAGCCCAAAGCCTTGTGCTCCCTGTTAGCTGACAAGGGAAATTGCTTCCTGTGCCCAGATGTGTTTCCAGCTGTGGCCACTTTCCACCTCAGAGAAAGACAGGATCACCACCAAACCCAGGAGCATAATGAGGCATCAGTGGAGAGGATTCCCTTGTGGACCCCATGTGGAGGACAGCAGACACCCTGAGGTATGGAATTAACATAAGATACAACTAGCATGAACAAAGATCAATCCAGTCTCACTGTAACACATCAGTTACCAGAGGACTCTCTCCTCTGGAAAGACTCTGAATGAATAATCCTTCCCATGAATATGGAGAGCTATCTTGAAACAGTGGCTGTCCCTTTCCACCCACCATCCCTTTTGAAGGCCACTCCAGAAAGATCTCTTTCAAGCCTCAGAAATTGCTTCTAAAATCACATCTGAAATTATTTATGACCAGCTTATCACAGTGGGATGCATCTTGTTCAACCAGAGTTCTCACAAAAGCCACCACATTAACAACTATATGTCTGTTAAACCCTACCAGGGGTTAAATCTAATCCCACTTACTACAGAAAGTCTGGGATGCAGACAAAGTATTTGCCTCATCCTGAAGCAGGGAACCTTGGTAGGACCCCCAGCTCTCTCCTTCCTCTGCTCCCATGGGAAGGAGCAGGGAGGGAAAGCAACTGTACTTCTTAAAGCCCGGTCTGATGCCCCAAAACATATATTTATAGACTCTGTGATTGGAATGTCATAAATTTTTATTGCACCTCTGCAAAGGCTATTTTGGTCTTGTCTGCCATGGAGACCAGGCCAGCAGTCAGCAGAACCTGGCCCTTCCCTTGCACAACAATGGATACCAAGAAAGAAGAAATATACCCATCCAGACATTTGGGGTGGGAGGAGGTCCCCATTAACTGCAGGACCATGGGCAGCTTTTCCAGCCTGCACTTCAGGGGCTAAGGCTGTTCTTCAAACTCCTTACCACATTCTAAGTGATTTCTACCTCCCATTTCACACCAGGGAGGACCATTATGCTTCTGAAACCTTTTGGAAACTTAAATAAAGAGTCAGAGACTATCAAGAGAATTGCAGCTGTAAGTGCCAGCAGCAGAGGGAAGTGCTATGCATCTCCAGAGGAGATGCTGAAGGGCTGAAATCCGTGTCAGGCCACTGGGACCTCCTGGAGATACACTGAGTGCTGGGGCTTGCCGGGGAGCTGGCCTCCAGAAGAACACTGCAGACAAACAGCATGCCTGGACCATCTTTTATAAGGCCATGGGATTTCAGCAGGTTCTTCCACCCCAGTAAAAGTTTTGGATTTAGATGCTTAGCGATACGGTTGGAACAATTTCCTTGATCTTTTATTACCCTGGTAAATAATTTATTGGGACAGCCATTTAAAAAAAAATCCCATAAAAGACCCATAAAACATATTTATCACACACACACACACAAAAAAAAAAAAAAAAACACACCAAAAAAACACTCTGCGCCTCAGCTCCAACCAACAAGCTGAAAACTTGTTTGTATACTTCACTGCACATAAACTAACTGATGCCTTGTGACAGCTATAAGCTTTTTAACAGCTCTCTCCCTGCTGCTTTTTATTTCCATTTTTCTCTCTATGACTTCAGAAGGATATAAAAGAGCCCTCAGCACAACAGGAGAGGTTTCTGCTTTTGGATAGATACTGACAATCGGGACCTGCCCCCCAGTTTTCCTGACACCGTGTAACTTTAGCAAATGATGCTTCTTTTGGCTGAAAACCACAACTCAAAGCTTTGGTTGTTTGTACACACAGAGATCAACACGTGTGACAGAAGTGCTAGTAGCACTGGCATCAAGCCATCTCTTTGTGCCTCAGTTTCTCTCCTGAGATCAGAAGCATCCATAAGGCACTCTGTCTTCTGCTGCTGGCAGAAGGATGAGTCCTTTTTTAGTCCAAGACTTGAACAAATGGAGAATCCAAAGAGAGGGCTGAGGAATGTGTTTTCCCACCCAAAACATGAAAGAGTCACACACAGCAAAGCTTTTCATCTCTCCCTTGGACACCAGAAGATCTAGTCAGATGAAGCCCGGCCAGCAGGATGAGACCTTAGCCTGCTGCCAAAGTACAAAACCAGACCCCAAAGCACATTTATTGCTGTGAGCAGGATGCCTGGCACGAGGTGGACACCCAGTCTCCAGAAGCAGACCAACCTACCTCCCCCTCCACTGCACTTGCAAACCCAGACTCAGCAAGGACAGCCCTGCACAGCAAAATACCAACAAACAAAGATGATCTGGCATGGAGCAACCAACCTTCACACCTGGGGATGGGTTGAGATGTACTTCTCTTCACAGAAGCAAGGAGATACATGGGAGCAGCAGTAAGGTCAGATCAAACCTGAAGCCCCTCTGCCATGATGCAGAGCTAGTCTTGCAAGTATGCAGAGAAAGACTCTGAGGAGGGAGAGCACAGATCTCCCATGCTGGGTCAGCAGAGCTGGCCATCAGAAGGCTGCCAAAGCACACAGACACCCAGGCGTGCACAAAGACTGCTCCAGATGGCATCTGTCAGAGGGAGCCAGGAGCTGTCTGGGTCAGAGCACTCCCCATACATGATTTGGCTCTTCCTCATCTCCGACATTTCCAAAAACCCTCATCCTGGTTCCAATGCAGGAGTGAGGTAATCCAGGAAAATGCATTTCAGAACACGGTCAACACGCCTGTGTGCTCCCCTCTGCCTTCTCAAAGCCCACATCAGGCACTTGAGCTACAGCTGCTTTCATACCTGTGTGAACCAAAATGCTCCTGTCCACACTGGCTGATTCTCCATAGTGGTTGCTTTCTGACTCCACCACTTGATCCACAGAGAGATCAGAAGTTCAGAGCAAACTCAGGCAGACAGCTTGACCATATGATGAAGAACAAGCCATGAAAAGAGGGTTAATGGTCACAGTAAGCTGTGACTGGGGTCTCTGCACTCTGGGCATCACTTCTGCCCAGCTTCAGTGCCACCCTTACTATGGGTACACTTACAGGGCATGTAAGAGCTCATCTGAGCCAGTGATGGTAGTCCAGTTCCACTGTCAGATAGTCTCCCTAGCAGGTTAAAGCCCAGCAGAGCATCTGTGCTCACAGAGGCTGGGATGGAGAGTGGATGCAGGGGGCAGGATGAGCCGCCTTCTATCAGATCCACAGTGTTATAACACTTTTCTCTCTGATCTGACGGCTTTCACCTTCGGTTGCTCTCTTCTTATTTCTTCCCAATATCTCCCTCCCCAGTCCTGTGACCACCTCCCCTTAGTGCCAGCAAGACCCCTGAAGAGCCCAGCTGGTCTGGGCAACCCCCATGCCCACCATCCATGCAGCTAAGCAGAAGTCCCAGCAGCACAAGCTGTGCCAGGTGGAGACCAGCAAGGATGCATTGCACACAGCACAGCAGGGCTGTCATGTTTCCCTCCTTCCTACTCAGGAGAGCTTCATCATTTCCATCAACAAAAAGAACAGACACCATCAGTTGCAGTATGGGCTAGATCTCTCCAAGTTGAACCTGGTCACATCTCCAAGACATGAGCCTGTTGAAGCAGGGTCAGAGGAGGCCATGAAAATGATGGGAGGGCTCGAATCCCTCTGCTGTGAGGCCAGGCTAGAGAGTTGGGTTTGTTCAGCCTGGAGAAGAGAAGGCTCTGGGGAAACCTCCTTGTGGCCTTTCAGTACTTCAAGGGGCCTGTCAGAAAGATGGGGACAGACTTTTTATCAGAGCCTGTTGTGACAGGACAAGGGGTGATGGTTTTAAACAAAGAGGAGCAATTTAGACTGGATTGAAGGAGATTTTTTTTACACTGAGAGTGGTGACACCTGCCTCAGTTTTCCCAGAGAGGTGGAACCCTTCCAGGTGAGGTTGAATGGGGCTCTGAGAAACCTGCTCTAGTTGCAAATGTCTCTGCTCACTGCAGGAAGGGTGGACTAGATGACCTTGAAAGGTCCCTCCCAGCCCAAACCATCTTTTGATTCTACAGGTTTTTCTGGGTCAGAGGTACAGCCCAGCACTGAACAGATCCTTTAGGCAGACTGTGGCCAGCCCAGAAGAGGCTGGAACTCCAGGCTCAACTTTGGGCCCTTTCTTAGTGAGTCCCTCAGTTCCTTTGGCTGCTGCTTTCAAGCTGATGAACACCTTAGTGGTTAACTCTACTTGCAGTTTTAAAAGTCAAACCCTGCCATAGGAAATTAAAAGATAATGCAAGGAATTATTTAAAAAATTAATCTTTATTACTCTCCACTCCCAAGCTGCTAACAAAAAATGTGTTCCTCATGCAGGCTCTGTAAAAACAGGCTATAAAGCACAGGAAGAGGGGAAAGCAGCTGCTTTAAAAAAAAAAAAAAAGTCTTTCATCCCTCTGCCCTGCCTGACATTCATCTGCATGGGCATGCCAGCTCCCAGCACTTTCCAACCCAATCAACCCCTTTATCCTGCTAGGTAATTATTCCCTATTTCAATCTCATTCCCCTTGCCTTCCCTGTTTTACACCTCCAAGAGAACAGCAACCCCAGGCCAGAGAGATGCCTGGAAGGTGGGTTAATGGCAACACCTTCCTTGCTCCACATACCTCTGAGCACCGTATCAACCAGGATGAATGAGAGATTGTTACAGAAAGGGCAGCATTTGGGAAGTAAACAAAGCAGCTATTACAGAATGCAGCAGTAGCTCCACAAAACCCAAGCAGGGTGTTGCTACCTGCAGGAAACCATACCTGAAAGAGAGAGATCAAGGATCCTCAGCAGCTCTCGGAATCCAGCCTAAGAGGTGGCAATTGCGCAGGTTTATTCAGAAGGTGTTTCTTGCTAGGGCCATGCTCAGCTGGTGCTTGAGCACACGGATCCAAAAATGGGACTGGAAATCACTTTTGTGTCATGACAGCTGGCATCAGTTCAGTTTTCACAGGTCCAAGAGCCACCACAATTGAGAAAGAGCACCCAACATAGCGAATGAGAGAGATGAAGCAAAGGCCATCAAACCCACCAGCTGTGTCCACAGTCCAGTGGAGGAAACAGCCACGAGCACAGATGTATGTCCCACCAGTCTTCTGGACAGCTTAGGAGCATTTCTGGCATGGGCCTGCTCAGGATGACACCCACCACCAGTGCTCCTGCCAAAAAGGTGCCCCTGGGTCTGGTGGAAACACACCAAGGACTGGTAGGAGCCCTTCAGAAAAGGAGAAACAGAGAGACCAAGAGCAGCTGCATCGCACCACCAATCCAGCATGAAAGATGGCTCCTTTGTCTGCTCCATGCCCAGAGCTGGGGCTGGGGAGAGGGAGAAGGGGACATCCCAGGCACCACCAGAACATGCCCTGGTGGCCATTACTGCAGCAGCAGCTTCAGGAGAGGTGTAAAATCCAACGTCCCCATTCCCAGATGAGCATTACAAGTAACAAATCCACACCCATCTCTGCTCCAGGAAACACACAGGGTCATACCAGGTCAGCCAGCTCCACATCTTCTCCTCATTGGGGAAATAAGGAGCATTCGGCCTTTTCCATCACCAGGAAGGGGAGACGCAGTCTGGAAATAAAGCACTGGCGAGGAACAGGTGCCAGCAGTGAAGGAAGGAGAAAGACAGAGGCAGAAGTAGGCTCAAACAGAAAAGAAACCACCTCCCAGGAGAGAACGTGCCTACAGGTGCTGCTGGCCAGCACACCTGCGGTCCCCCACCGGAGGCAGAAGTGGAGGGGGGACGTCACAGTACGGCAAGGCAGAAGATGGCTTTCCAAGGGGAGGTTGACTATGATTGATGGCACTGCACTCTGTTCTTACTGATGTAGAAAATTAGAGTGAAATCGCTTCAGATATTGGCCCATCCAAGGTACTTGTTGTGTCCATCTCCCGTACACAGGCACCTCTCCTGGGAGCTCTCCCTCCAGCTTGCAGGCTCATTATTCAGCGTGCTGAACTGGGAAAAGCAATGCTATTTTATTTTATTTTATTCTCCCCAACTACTTGATTGTCTTATTCTTGGGAATACATTAAGGTGCTGATTTCCTCACTCAGCTACTTGAGGGAAAGTTTGTTTGATTCTCCTCAGCTAGAGAAAAGTAGCCCTTGACTTGTTTTTCTCTCTCCTCGCCCAAGGCAGGGAAGATGCTCTAGAAAAGATAGGAGCCATTTTTTCAGATGGAAATAACTCTCTAACAAACCAGTGAGTCATGCTCCACCCTGGGGCGGATCTGATAGTTGGTCACCACATTGAGCAATGCTGCTCTGCTAATGGAGCCTTGTGCTAATGTCCTCCTGGCAGGAGGATCGACTCCTGGCTTCCTATCCTTTTGCCATTTAACCAGTTGCTGGGTTTTCTTCCCTTTATTATCATGGCTGCTTTAGACCCTCCATTGCTTCTCTGCTAGATGCCAAGAGTTTAAAAATTGTCTTTAAGTGGTTTTAAAAATTCCATGTGTGCTTCCAAATGAAATAATGAAGCCAATGGCCCAGATTAGCACAGACTGGTAGTTCTTCAGAAGACCATAATAGGCCCTATACTCCTACTGCAACCAGTCACCTATCTCCAAATTCCCCAGGAGCTCCCAGGCACAGCCTGGGGAGCAGCACAGTCTCTTCCACTTGGTAAGCATGGCTA
Organism: Chloroceryle aenea; assembly: GCA_013399075.1. Lineage (NCBI taxonomy): Eukaryota > Metazoa > Chordata > Aves > Coraciiformes > Cerylidae > Chloroceryle > Chloroceryle aenea. The sequence goes on from VWZY01002903.1 coordinate 465,934, forward strand.
GAGGAAACTAAGAAGTTGGATGTGGGAACTCCAACCTCTGGAAAGGTCAGGGAAATGGTTAGGTTGCCTTCACCACTCCAAACTCAGCCACTGGTTTCTCCTGCCAGATCTCCAGCTGGGGGTAGCCAAGCTTGTTCCTAGGGCATAAAGGTGAGTTTCTTTTATGACTCTGTCAAGAACGGCTTTACCTTTTCCCTGCTTTGAATCCCATCTCTCAGCACGGATGTCCAGGCTCCTGAACTGGGGACCTCCTCACAAAATGACAGTAGGTAAACCAAACCCTGCTTGGTTCCTTTGTTAAAAGGACCACCATGCCACCAGACGCAGCCCTGGCAGAGCTTTGAGCATCCCCTGGGTCACAATGCACTGAGAGCTGGCAACAAGAACCAAACACCAAATTCAAGCTGAAGTCTCAAGCACTTGAGAAATCCACTCAGGAAGATGTCTTGGAAGAAAGTGTCCCTGTGCATCCCTCCCATGGCCATCACAGACTGACCCCCATGCCTTGTTATCAGTTTTCCCAGTGGTGGTTAATCATTTGCCCTCTGGATGTCCCTTCTCAGGGTGCAGAACAAGCCCCACAGATCTCCTCCTTCTCCATCTACTAATGTCTTCCCTCCACCCAGGCTGAGCCTCCCCCAGCCTGAGCTCATGATAGGAAATTAGCATTAAAATGATAGTTTACTATTAGTGGTGCCTTGGCTCTCCCTTACACTCCAGGAACAACAAATAACAGGATGAGATGTCCCTGCTGAGATGCAGGGGAGGAGTGACAGCCATCAGAAATGCTGAAGTTACCCAAGGAAAGTTTTAGGCTCATTTCTCCCACCCAGGGAAGCCCCTTCCCTTCACTGTCACCATCACATTCATCCACTGGCACGGCCAACACTATGAACAGATGGCACCTGAGGAGGAAAGCAGACAAATTGGCTCCCACCTGCAGAAGCACTAAGAGCTTTCAAAGCAGACAAACGCCTGCTCGACAAGAGCCCCACAGTGTGGAGACGCCAGAGGAATCTGCTGCTGCTCCACAACTCCCTCCTCGCTGCTCCACAGCTCCTGCTGCACCCTCGCCTGGTTGCAAGATCACAGCTGGTTTGTCCAGGGAGCCAGTGGCAGGAGGCTATGGTTGCTACGTCCCAAATCAGACATCTGGAAATGGTAATTCAGGATAAGCATCAATGGAGTGCTGCTTTTCTCGCGTCAGCACACTTTGGTTTGGAGGGCTCGCAGCTAGCCTGAAGCAAGAGGGTTTTCTTGGGCCCCTGCTGAACATCCATCTGCTTGTCAAAAAAGCCAGCTCAGCTCAAGCTGTCTGTTCTCTCCTCCTGCCAAAGTGGGGGTCTGCCCTCCCAGAAGCTTCCCCGCCTTGACCAGATAGCTGTGGCAAAGAGCATGGAGAGACTCATTTCATTTTCTGCCTGCCCGCTCTTCTAAGTCCACCTGGCTGAAAGCTTCTCAGCACATAAAGGCCAGGGTGCAGCTCATGTGCCAGGCTGCAGGAACCCAAAAGGCAGGAGGTGAGCAAATCCATGGGTGTTAAGGCAAATTGTCACCTCTCTTTGGTACCTGAGTGACCCTGTATAGTTACAGTAAGTGAGGATTGCATAGCTGGGGTGCTGCTCCTTGCAGAGCCCCATAGAACTGGTCACCTAGAGCAGGGGAAGAGGACACAGTGAGGCCAAGGCCTGCAGGAGTGCTCTAGTGCTTTCAGCACATCTTATGTGGAGTCATGCACCACACAGCTGAAAACTTGCACTAAAAACTAAATTTCAAGCTGCTCAGGTAAGGTCAGCAATCCCCTCCCCTCTACCTCATCCTTAACCTCTCGGAAAAAATACCTGGGCCAGCAAGTGAAAACAAGTGTCCTCTAGCCCCAGCCCACCATTTGCCTTGTAATGGACCTAGGAGATGGCATGCAAAAGGGAAAGGATGGTAGGAAAGAGCAGGTAGCTACCCCTTCCCCAGCATTGCCATCAACAGCTGAGAAGTGGGAGCAAGGAAAGGACTCATCTGATGATAGATGGCAGAGAACTGAACCTTGGCAAGATGGAACAGGAGCAGAAGGAAGCACTGCTCCCAAAGGCGATTCTCATACCTCCTCGGGATAACAAAAACAACCATCAGAGGCAGCAGCAGCGGAAGAAGGGAACGTGCTCTTCTCTCTGCATGCTTGGTATTCATCTACAGCCTGTCAGAGGGGGCCATGATCCAACCGCACATTTGTATATTCACTGAGCTGTACACCCAGCTCAGTGAACTCCTGACAGATACAGATGGCAAAGCCATTTTTCATAAGGTGAGGGGAAAAGGAGAAGAGGGAAAAAACAGCAGAACAAAGACCAGGCTAAGACATCAGCTGGAAAAGATGCAAGGGAGGGATCAGGGCTAATAGAGAACCAGAATCAGATTAAACTCTTGGATCTTAAAGTGCACAAAGAGGCCCGTCCCTTGCCTTGTGTTTTCTAGCTGCTCTGGCAGCAGCAGCTGCCTTCATTCTCTCCTCTGTAAGCAGCTGGAAAACGAAAGCTGGGCCCAGAACAGCACTAAGGCTTTGCTGAACTGTCCCTCGAGGATAGAAGGCTGGCAGAGGGGCTACTGAAGCAATGCACAGACATTCTTCTGCAAGATTAGCTCCTGTTCAGAGGAGGTGAGACAGCCAGCAGAGAATGTTAACTGTTAACATGTTTGTTTGCCCCTCAGACCCTGACTCGGTTCAGGCCTGGCCCCCTCCCCTCCATGGTTGACCCCCAGGGCTCTGAAGGGCCATGGTTTAGTGGTGATCTGGCAGTGCTGGGTTAATGGTTGGACTTGGTAATCTTAAAGGTCTCTTCCAACCAAAGTGATTCAATGATACCAAGGGTTTGCACCCTGTTACATGTCACCACACAGCAAAGAAGCATCAGTGACACGGAGCTGCTTACTGATGCAGCAAGGAAAGGAGATGTTCAGTACAGTATACATTGTCCTTTGGGCAGCATGTACACATGTCCTGTTCGGCACTGGGAGCCCTGTTCTGGATATAAACCAAAGGGAAGGGAAAGGAAGAAGTACCCTCACAGAGGGAAAGATTTCACCTCTGCCAGTAGCATTCTGTTATTGTCACTGCCAGCCATAAGATCACCGTAATGATGTGAAATCGAAGTTGACAGTGATACAGGAAAGGGGCAGAAAGGGTGGCAAACTCTGCCCAGCCCTCTGTAACCCGAAATCTCCCCTGGCTTCCAGCCTCCGCACAGTCAGTACCTCATCACCATGTTACTAGACAAGTAGATCTCCCTTTTCCAGAGCCATGGAGTAATCTTCCCCTGCAGTTATCCATCCTTCTGGGCATCTCCAAGGAGAATTTAATTCTGATGTCTCTGTTGTACTCTCTTAATTTCTGAATGAGGTCAACACCTCCCTTGCAAAACAACACATGCATCCATAAACTGAAGACACCAAAGCCTGAATAGTTTCTGGTGTGAGAGTGCAGGTGCTTTCAGACTCATCAGAGGTGCATGGAGACCCATTGAGCTCTGTTGCCTGTGGCATTTCCAGCTGATGTTCAATCAGCTTGCCCCAGTCACAGGCGAGCACAGGACTGGGCAGCGAGGCTTGATGAAGGTTACTGCTGAGAACTGGTAGAAATACCATCCAGCAACATATGCTTCAAGAAAGATTCATTCCCAAGCAGCCGGGCTCCATAATAAAAGTGTCAGAGCAGCTGACTTGCCTCCCCCCAACGCCACTGCCTCTAGATTTATCCTGTCTCAGGTTTCCTACCCTCCATAAGCCAGCACATGCCTTTCCTTTCAATAGGCTAGCACTGAAACTGCCAGCTGAGACTGTAAGAGAAAAAGTCAAAAAAAAGCAGGTGAAGGGTTCAGGAGAAAGAAAGCTCAGGAGCCAAGTTTTTCTTTCATTTTGATTGCTCTCAGTTCTGAAAGGGAGGAGGGGGAAATGTGAGGTATCTTATCATGCTCCAAAACCAGAAGCCACTTGGTTTTGTGTCCCAAGCCAACACTCTCACTGCCAGGCTGTGTCACCTCCCTCTCAGGAAGCTCAGATGAGATTCCTGATAAAGCCCATGACAGAAGATATAAGCATCTTTGAGCCTGTCACCCTTAAAGACAGGGAGCCTCTTCTCAGAGGGCTGTGCATGAGGTGGGCATCTCTAGAGCAAGGACAGAAGATGAGGCTCCTTGGGAGTCAGAGTCTTGGGGAGTGCCGAGCAGCAGCTTAACATCAGATCTTTACAGTGAAGGTAACAATCTCTCAGGAAGCACCAGAGAGAGGATGGTCTTCAGAGAGTTAAAAAAAAAACCAAAACCAAAACACAACAAAAAAAACCCCACCCAAAACACAAAAAAAAACAACAAAAAATACAGAGCGAAAGATATTAATGGTCCTTTGCAAAGAGCTAAAAATATCCAGAAAGGACAGTTTTTGTTGGTTTGGGGTTTTTTCTCTTTTCCTTTTTTTTTTTCTCTGCTCCCTGCCAAGAAATGTGCCACACAAATTAAAACAATTTCCTTCCAACCTGCAAGACAGGACGAGGCAAAGCATCCTTCACCTGTGAGTGAAGGAGATGGAGCCTGCCTTTGTCAGGAGCACGACAGCCCCAGGGAGGCAAGGTGGGGGATGTCAGATGCTGGCTGCAGGGATCCCACTGGCCAATTCCCAGTAACCCATACAGACAGGTCTGTGCCAGGTGCCCAGCTGGGGCACAAGGCATGTTTCTCCTTCAAAAGGGAGACATCAATAGCAGAAGTGAATCCTGGACATCTCAACTGCCCTGGGGAGATGCAGTCTGAGAGCAGATGCCTGTAACAGTGGGCTGTGGTACAGCTTTCCATGGATCAGAGAAAGCCTCCATTGTCACAAAGGCAGTACTGTTAAATCTACAAAGAATGTTGCAGAAGACAGAGCCCATGGTACTTCCTGGACCTATGGACCTTAGCACCCACAGCCATCTTCTTCTAGCCCATTCAAGTTCATGGATTCCAATCTAGCACCCATTTCCTCCATTCAACTGATGGCATAGAGAGAACCAGTCTGCTTCCAGCAGTGAGTGCTGGCAGGAGAAAAAGTCAGCTCCACCAGGCTATAAAAATGCTACTTCACTGTGTCACAGCATTTTGTCACATCTGGATGCAGACAGTGCTCAAAATACTGCAGCTGGAACCAAACCCATGGTTCGTAGCTCCTCATCCTGTTAACTCCAAGCAGGGGACAGGTCCAGCAGGCGAGGTGAAGGGCACTTCATCTCTGTCTGGTTCTCTTCTGCTAATGAAAATGTTTCTCCAACATGTCCTCAGGAAGGTTTCCTTCAGCTCTAGCCCTCATGTGATTGAAGGCTAATCTCTGTTACTCTTAGCTGAATGGCAGCCGATGAGGAGGGTGATGTATTATGTTTCCCTTCAACCCGACACTTAATGGTGCTGGCAAAAAGTAAGAAAAAGTACCTGATGTTTCCAGATTGTAAGTGAACTCTTCCTGTAAGGCAAAGAGAGGCCAGGGCTGGAACAGGGGCCTCATGGACTGGGACCAGATTGTACCCTATAAATTCAACACTGCTTCGAAGGGCTATTTCAGTCCCACTGTGCTGCCCTCCCAAAGGCAGTCCAGCTGATCACACATGGCCACAGGAGGTAACATATCCTGCAACCACCCTGTGGGACATGACTGGTCACCAACAAGCTCCCCATCAACAGTCTGGTAAGTGCAGGACCCTGCGAGAAAAGCCAAGGTCTGCAGTGCAGAACACCTGGAGCCAAGAGGAGAGCATGACAGGGGCTCAGCACTCATAGGTGGTGACCTTAGCTCCTCTGGTTGGCTTTGAACTGATCTCTGAAGCCTCAAGATGTAAAGTCAGTACAGTATCAGTATCAGTAGTTTAAGCTTTCTGTTAAAATGCTGGGAGACCTACTGATAAAGAACATGGGAAAAAAGAAATAAATCAGGATTGCAATCCTCTTGCTGGTGTGCTGCTCACACTCATTCTGTCACACCACTCTTTGTCCTCTACTCCAAAGTGAGTAGAGGGAGCACACAGCTCTGCAGACATGCACCAGACCATCCCCGCAGACTGTTGCTCTCCTGCTGTTTCTGTCCTTACTGGAACAACCCAATTACCCATCACAGCACTGGAACAACCCGATTACCCATCATGGCACTCTCACCACTCTCCATCTGCAAGGCTTTGCAACTTTTCTCCTCCTTTATTTTTCCCCGAAAAAAAACCACTGGTATTATCAAGGACACATAAACACAACACAAACCTCTCCTGTTTCCTTTCCCTTCTCCTCATCCCCTCCTCCCTATCTTCCCTTTGCCCTGCCTTCCGCTGCATGTGGGATTCTTACATTGGACCACACAAAATGCATCCTCCAACAGCTAAATCTGGAGGACAAGGAGAAATTAAGAAAACCAAGACAGGAAGAAAAAGAAAAACATTCCAATTACCGGCAATTAGCTCTGCTTAACGCTCACCCGCTGTGCCCCAGACACAATCACTCTGGCAGGTGAGCATGATGCGTAGCACACCACATACCTGCACGTGCTGTGCCCAGGTGAGCACACAAGGTGCTTCTTGAACGTATTCCAGCCTATTTGGTCACCTATCTGGGCAGAAATGGCCCTTTTGGGGGCCTCCTGTAGCCCATTCACATCAGAGACAGTGCTTTTCTAAGCAGCCACAAACTGTGACCCAAGCCCTGGGACACAGGTAGAGGTGCTTGCTCAGAGCTGAAGCCCAGCGTGGGAAATCACTCAGGGGACATCAATCCTCACTCCCAGATCCACCTGCCCGGGTTATGTGGCTGTTCTTTCTTCCTAGGAGGGACACCAGCTTCAGGCAGCACCACGGGCTGCCTTGCTAATGCTGTTGCAGACAGCGCAGCTCTTGCTGACAGAGATGCCTTCCCCTCCTTCATGGGAGGACATGCTTTGCTCCCAGCCAGGGGAAGGCAGAGGTACCCAGCACGCTGCCGCAGCGGAGGAGGCACTCAGCCAGCCACTAATGCTTCCTACTGTCTCAAAGCAAAGGGATGAATTAGCTTTTATTAGCTCTTACAAAGAGCACATCACTCCTGCCCTCTCCTTGCACAAAGCTCATGCACAGACTCAGCTGTGCTGCAAGTGAAGCAGAACCAACTTACCTCTGTGCCGGCGGCCCCAGACTCCTGTTGGGTCTTGTATAAATCTTATAAATCTTAAATCTTAGACAAGCTGGGAAACAGGATAAAGCAATCCTCCTAAGGGTGCTGCAGGGCCCTTGCTGCCCAAAAGTGCTATAAAAAAGATGGATGCTTGGCTTTTACGTCTGGACCACAGAATCACAGAATCGCTTGAGTTAGAAGAGGCCTTTAAGATCATCAAGTCCAACCATTAACCCAGCACTGCCAGGTCACCACTAACCCATGCCCCTCAGCACCACGTCTCCATGGCTTTGAAACCCTTCCAGGGATGGGGATTCCACCACTGCCCTGGGCAGCCTGGGACAGGTTTTGGCAGTCTTTTCAGGGAAGAAATTGTGATGCCTAAGGTCCAACCTAAACCTCCCCTGATGCAACTTGAGGTTTATTCTTGTCCTATAACTTGTTCCTTGGGAAAAAGACCAACCCTCACCTCACTCCAACCTCCTTTTGGAATTTTCAAGAGTGAGAAGTTCTCCCCTGAGCCTTCTTTTCTCCAGGCTGAAAAATCCCAGGTCCCTCAGCTGCTCCTCACAAGACTTGTGCTCTAGACCCTTCCCCAGCTTCGTTGCCCTTCTTGGGACACACTCAAGCTCCTCAATGTTCTTCGTGGAGTGAGTAGCCCTGATCTCTCAGATGGCCCTACACACAGACCAAAGGAGGGCATGGTCTGCATGTCAGCAAAACCAGAGCCACTGCACAGTACCTACTGGTGACACCCAAACCAAAGCCTTTTATTTAGGGGGGTGGTCTGTGCTCTCCCGATGAGTGCTCCTGCCACAGGATGTACTCCCAAGCCCCAGCACCCAGACATCAGCAGGGCTGAGGGATGGTGCTGTTCCAGAGAAGTCTCTTTGAAGTAGCTCTGGGGCTTGTTAGCAGGGTGATAAAGGGGATGAATGGCCTCAGAGAAATGCTCTGTCTCCTGCTGTGGCATTCATTATCCTTTAGCCAGGCAATTCTTCAAGCCAGCCAGGAGCTCTGGGCTTGCTCATTTATTGTCCTCAGGGGCTGTTTTTCACAAGAGGCCACGCTCTGCTCCTGCGCTCCTTGCCCCAGGCAGCTTGAAAGTGCCTGAAGAGCCCGCAGCATGGCAGCCTGAACAAGACAGCTTGGGGCAGAGCAGATCTTCTCCTGGATAGTCTCTGAGCTCATCATCTCCCTCCCACACAACCAGCTTGCTTTCCAAAAGTCACAGTTTGGTGATCTGAGCCACAGCTGCCCCCCACCCCAGATCTGCAGGAAACAGAGCTGGGCACATTTTCAGCCTAATTCCCTAAGAAGTGTAAAGCATATGCAATCCTGCTGCATCAGTCTGTCCTCTGCCCACTCCCCAGCAACTTCTGACACTGCAAACAGATTTCAACCTGATCTGACAGAGAGACAGAGGTCTCCGAGACAGTCAGAGTCTATAAATTTCATGGGAACAGACTGTCAAACAGAGGAGAGACATTATTAGCACCTCCCAAACTGTAGTGTATCATCCCTCATTAGACATTAGACAAACTGCGTGGGAGAGAGAGAGATGCTATAAATATCCCAGTAAGGGAAGATGCTCCATTCAGCACAAGCAACTTACTAGGCATTGGAGAATCCAAATCCAAGCTCTATATCCACAGGAGATAAAACTTCATGGATCCTACTGCACACAGTGCTGAAGGGAGAAGGCTTCAAGCCCGCTTGGCTAATAGAGGAGCGAGCCAGTGAAGATGGCATGTTAGCCTTTGGAAAACCTCTGAAAATGGGCTGTGTGCTCTTCCCTTGCTGTTTTTCCAGTGACCAAACCAAGGTCCTGCTGCATGTCCAGCTCGAACTGTCATCTCAGCCATATGGCTCCCTGATCCCTGCAACCTTCCCAGTGCCTCTCCACCACACAGACAGAGGTTTCATCTTCCAGCAAGAGGTTTCATTCACTGGCAAACACCAGGAAGGCAGCCCAGAGTCCAAGCATCTGCCTGGGTAGCTCATGACAGGATGACATACACATCAAGCTACCCATTAGCTGGTTGACCGATTAGTGGCACTTGTTATGGAGCTGGCAGACAGTACAACGAATGCAAAGCTCAGCCTTCCTCTAGAGCCCAGCAACTCTTCCTCCTAAAGGCTGGAGGGGACACAACAGCCTCGGTTCCCTTTCAAAAATCAGTTAAACAGTCCACACTTCACACAGCACGATGCAGCCTTCAGAGAGCAACACCAAGAAGCCATTTCCTAGAGCTGTCGGCTGGCCTTCCTTGCTCACCTCTTTTCAGTGACCCAGTTAAAGACCATCATTATTCCAGGGTGGAACCTCGAGTCCCTCTTGCAGGGCACTCCCATCACTCAGCACCATTCACAGGTAGAGGAACAATTAGCAGCAAGTGCCTGTTACATGGCAAGGCAGCAAGGGTGAGTGAAGCTTGCTAAGGCTGAGCCCAGCATTTCAGCACTGGCTCCAGTGCAAGAAAGCTAAACCCTAAATGCAATTTGGGGACAGAGCAGGGCAGTCCTTGTGAGGATCTGCACTGACACAGTCGTCATCTGTTTGCAGTGCACTGCCAGTCTTGGGCATCCCAGAGCCTGGAAAGTGATTGAAAAGTGGGAAATAGCCTTTTTCTCTCCAGTTCCTGTGACGATGGCCCAGCTGGCCAGACACATTTTGGAATTTCTCTGATTCACCTGGTAAAGGTCAAGTCCCAGGACGTGCCATCAGCCTGGAGGATTACATATCTCTTGTACCTGCAGGGCTTCAGCTCTGCAGAAAGGGAATTTAAACATATGCTACACCACATCTTTTATTCCAGAAAAGGATTTACACTTCAGGAGTGCCTGACTCCCTGTTCTGCCCAACAAAAAGAGCAATGGGGATTGAGTCGAGGCTTGTGTTTGTTATTAAAAAAAATAAGAAAAATAGAGAAATCCAGTCACTCTATCCTAATTGTTCTGATCCAACCTTTCACAGCATTGCATTGAGCTAAAGGGCTGCACCTGAAAGTATGCCAAGAACGGCATGAAATGTTAATGTTGCAATTAAAACAATATGAATATTGCAGCACCGCTCTGCTGCTCCCCATCCACTGAACAATTCTCATTCAATAGAAGTCAAGTTACATTTGAGGAAATAATGAGGTCTGCTAATTAAGTCTGGCCTAGGAAGACAGTAGTCTTAAAAGGAAAAAAACCCAACTCAGATAACCCCAAAATGTGTACATTTGCTGCTTATTACCTGCAAAGGTGAATCATTAATGCCGTGCAATGCTAGGATCACAGGTCAGTGCCATCATCTTATTGCACACATCTAGAGGAAATTATCTTTTTGATGATAAAACATATAAGTTGTGACCTGCTTTGTTCCTAGGGGCTGAGCAAGAAAAGCCGGCTGATGCTTCACATACTCTGTGTGCAGAAAGCAGGTACCTGACAGTGAATGCCCAATCCAGGCTGGGCTAGCGAGAGGCAGGCAGGGGCTCCGAGGGGCTGAGGGTGGCAGCCAGCACTCAGCTGACACAAGGTGGATCCCAGTTTGTATACAGCAAAAGGATTTTCCATCCCCAGCTATCGAGACGGAGGGACAGTGGTGCTGGCTCAAGCCATGGGGAAAGAGACCACAGGGTCGGTCCTGGGGGGGGCACAGACTGGGCAGGATCATCACGTGGTTTACTTCTAACAAGAGGCAGGAGAGGAAGACCCTCTTCTGCCACTTGCATCCATCAGATGCTGTCCCGAGACACAAGGACTTGTTGCAGTAACATGAGGATACAACAACAGCCCAGGAAACAGAAACATTAGGTTCAGGTGTCCCTGAGAAAATCTGTATCAACATACTGCACCCACAGCTTCACCACCACCTTATTATCCTTCATTATCTTCCCAAATTTCTTTATCCATAACAGTGGTTGGGGCTATCACTGTGTCTCCTGTGTTCTCCCCAGCCCAAATAACTGCAGAGGGAGGATGGAGCACTGTGCATATTTCATGGGAAGAGCATAAGTCTGGGAACAGGCCCATCATGTTTCCCTGCTAATTTGGCTGCCTTTTCTCTCTATCAGAGTTTCAAAAGTGTACAAGACCTATTCTGAGCCTCAACTTTGACACTGGATTCAATCTGACTGACCAGTGCGGAGTTGTTTAGGGCGACCGAGTAGCTTGTTGTGCACAGAGCAGGCTATGGCAGTCCAAAACTCTCCTGCTGCTGGAGCAACACCCTTTCCTAACCTATTTCCCAACTGTGTAGAAGAAAATTCATTCAATGGAGGGGTGAGGGAGAGCACTGGAGTCCTGGTTCATTCCTTGGTCACTGCTGACTCTCTGAACTTTAGCCTGTCTTTATTAAAGACAACCTTCTTGGTAAGATCCAGAGAGAGACTAAACCACACTGACACTTTGAAACACAGAGATCCAAATGAGGGGAAACTCAAACCACCAGGAACAATACACTTCATTTGAAAGAGGTGAAAAATCCAGATAGAAAGATCAGAAAGGACCTTCCCAGGTCCTACATTGTCCTAAGGGACTCAGATACCATTTCTATCCATCTGTGGCCTCCCAGAGATGGAAAAGAAATGAACCTATTTGGTCACCAATTTCCCCTGAGGAGGATGCCCCCACCCTGTCCTGACCACCAGCAGCTCACTTGTTTCTGGATGAGTAGGTCTCCTCCCTCCAGCCCGCTTCTAGCTTTATTTCCAGACGCACCAGCACTCGCTGCTACCAAGTGTCTGTTCTGCAATAAAGAGCAATAAACATGCCAGAGTAATTAATGTCTTAACAACTTATTACAATCCTCAGATAATTAATCACAAAAGCTAAACATGCTGTCTCACCCTCCTAATGTGTTAATGCTCTAATTATTATGCCTCAATTAAGGGAAAGTCAGCGCTCCTTGCTTAGAAGTGCATGTTTAATAAGGGTGCTTGAATGCAGGCAAGTTGAAATGGGAAGGGAGGGGGTGATGAGGGTTAAGGAAGAGGACACCATTTTTAATGAGGTTTCACGGGTGGCTCGAAGCAAGGAATTGACAGCCCCTATCTGGGATCTCACACACGACTGCACGTGGAACTGGGGGCCATCTGCAGTGGCTCTGTGCTCCACTTCCCACCGGGCTATTTATAGGAGAAGCAGCATGTGGGGCACAGAGGAGGCAGGGACTGGAGATGAGCAGTCACACTGCTGATCTGGCCACAACTAGACAGCAGAGCTGGCAGCTTGCAGAGCAGTCAGCAACAGAAGCAGGTGGTCTCCACTGTCCAGCCCACTCCTTGCTATATTTCCACTTGACACTGCTCGTGTCCCATGTGAAGCATTGCTGTCGTGGTTTAGGGTCAGGGCAGCCCCTAAGACCCAGCAGACNCAATTGCCCAAGCCTCACCAGCTCAGCCCTGTTTCCATGGTGCCCCTTGCCTCCAATCAAACTACCTCTTCGACATTCCACAGAGATAAGAACCACCCTTGAAACCCAGGACTGCTCTTGGGATGTGACAGATCAGCTCATCTGACTTCAGCCAATGCCTGGTGTTTTGCCACAACTCCTTATTGTATGAGGGAATAGCAAGTTGTGTTTTCAAGAGCATACCGTTAAAACACTCTTGTTCTAAAGGCAAGGAAAATGAAGGCCAAAGAGAGACAATCTGCAGGGGACTTTGGGGTGGTTACTGCCACTGAACCCGGTTTTCTGGTGCCTGGCTCTGAACCTCACTGGACGCTGGGGAACCTCAGAAAGAGGTTCTTGGTGGTGAGGAGCTTAGTCAGACTATAACAATGAATGTAGGACATGGGCGTTTTACTGTGCAATAGCAGGATCACTGCTGCACTCAGGACATAGCTCTGCACTCATATGATCCTCTCTCTTGGGAAAGACTTTGGGTACAAGGTATAGTCAAGTTAAAGATAGCATCACCTCCATCCCACTCTGTATAGGTGGTGCCCCTAGAGAGCAAAGGGCTCAGGATGCAGGACTCTTGAGAGGTGGCACAGCTCTGCAATGAAGCAGGCATGAGAAGCTGGCACCAGTGATGGCCAAGCTCCAGATCGTGGTACAATACAAGAAGCTGCAACAGAAGAATGGCTGGAACCCAAGTCTCAAACAAAGCCTATGAAAATATTCTTTTTCCAAGCTTTTGAAACATCTCCCCTGCTCAAGTGGGTCTTCAGAGACAAGAAAGCTCTCCCTGAACCAGCCTAGTTTCTATTCCATCCAAGCATTTTTAAATTTCTCAGACAAATGAATTACCAGAAGCATTTTCAGCCTAGGTTGGACCTGAAAACAACAACAGTTCCTCAAGAAATAACATACTGTGTAGGTTTGGATGGTACCCCCTATGGAATAAGGGAGAAGGAGTAAGAAACAAAACAAAGCAACCTGGAGGGGACATGAATTTTAAAACCCATGAACAGTTTTGGTTTTCAAATATTCAAAATGAAAAAATGTCATTTCCACACATATAATTCTGTCACCCTGATTCTTTGGTGATGTCTCATAAAAAACCAAAGGAAGGCTCTTCACTTCTAACCTCCAGTACTTCTGAGACAGCAAGCTGACGGCAGTTTGACAGGAGAAAAGGGACTGATGTTTCCCCATCGAGGCAGCCTGTGGATTCCCCCAGGGATGAGGCCTCTAAAAGAAGACTTGTATGTTGGGCCTCTCTCCATGCTGCTTTCCATTCCAGTATCAGTCTTGAGCTGGCCAGGATTTTCTTCATCTCCTTGATGAGGATGACTTTAGACATCCAGCTTTGTTTCCCTGCACTCGACTGGATGCATCACAGCACCTCATCTCAGCAGCTTCATTTTGCTTTGTGAGTTGCTGCATGGAGACTCCACCAGAATCCAACCCACCCAGCAAAACCTGACCATCCAGAACAGGGCCATCAAAATGACTGAAACAAAGTACATGATGCCTCTTGAGGAACAAAGGATCTTTCTGTTGCTATTTGCACTGACGGGTGGACTAGGGAGTTCTCTATGGCTGTTGGCATCTCTGTTGTTCATCTATGCTGAAAATGGCTGTGCTCAGAGATTTCAGTTTCTCAGGCACTGCAGGAAAGTGGCTAACTGATTCTGTAGTTCTCCCTTCTCTCCACAACCATCAAGTCAGTGGACACATGGAAACACAGCCCATTACTACAGTTCTGGGGATAGACATTTTTGCTTGGTTATACTCAATTTGACCTATTCCAAAGCATCAAGTCAGTTGAACATCTGGTACCAGGAATTTTGGAGAAGCTCACTGACTTATGGTAGTGGGGTTGGCAAAAGCCATTTACCTAGAAAAGTGCAGTAACACACTGCTCCTGTGCCAGGGTATTTTCCCTGGTGTGTTCTGGGTCCCATTCAGCCCATACCCACCAGCAATATGAGACAAGGCATCAAACCTGACCCTTCCTCCCAGTTGAGTGGACCCACATGCCCAGTAATCCTCACTCCACCCAGCCTGAGCGTGCTCTCATTCACATTGGAGCAGAAAATATGGAGAGGGAAATCACTGTCCTCCTTTGCACCTCTCCTGGATGAAGTTGGGATCAGCTTTGTGGAGCAAGTCATGGCCCCAGTAGACTGAGATCTTCCCCCAGACATGCTCACAGATAACACTCATGGCCAGCAGCCACGCATGGGCATGTTCCCAGAGCCCTAGAGCAGGGCTTGGATTTTGAGGGCAGCCTCTGGAGGACAGAAGACAACCCTTACCTGAATAGATACAAGATGGAATGACCATCAGACAAAACTTTTCCCAGAAAAAGACAGTGAGCCCGAGTGGATTAAAGTGCTGGACCGTGAAACTGGTGCCACTGGAGCCCATATGTGCCCAACCTCAATCTCACAGCCCCCTCCAACAAGAGCTTTCTGAATTCATCTTAACCCCTCCCTCTGCCTGCTGCATTGAAGTCAGCGTGCAGCAAGACAGCTGGGAAACTCAATCTGCTCCTAGTTCTGTTACAACCCCGACGGTTTTTATCCTTGTTTACCAGCATTAATTTTAATGGCTTTCCCTACATTAACTTTGTCCTGAACTGGTTGGGGGAAAATTCCTGCTCACTAACCTTCTGGAGAACAGCCTGGGTAATTTTCCCTCATCACATAACAGCCTGCCTGGGCTCCTAGGGAATGACAGACACATTGTGTACTTTGTTGAGGGCAATAAACTTCCCAAGGCTGGGGAAGGAGAATTTACATATCCCTGAATAGTATTCTTGGTTCAGTTTGGGTCTTGGCTTATGCTGGTCCTGTAGGTGGAAATGTCTTCCTCCTGTTCAGCGTGGAAGGGAATTACTGAGCCTGCACCAAGGAAATGTAATGCTTCCAGGTAAAGTGGTGACCTCCTCACAGAATCACAGAATTGTTTAGGTTGGAAGAGACCTTTGAGATCATAGAGTCCAACCATTAACCCAGCACTGCCAGGTCACCACTAAACCATGTCCCTCAGTACCACATCTACAGGGCTTTGAAACCCCTCCAGGGATGGGGACTCCTTTACTGCCCTGGGCAGCCTGGGACGGGACTTCACAACCCTAGAGGGGAAGACATTTTTCATGGTGTCTAACCTAACCTCCCCTGGTGCAACTTAAGGCCATTTCCTCTTGTCTTATTGTTTGTTCCTTGGGAGAAGAGACAAAACTCCAGAGAACTGGGCAGCTTTATTCTGGGTTTGTCACTGACCATCTGAGTCTCATTTTCCTCTGGAATCATTAAAAATGCCTGTAAAACAGATCCCAAAAGTGAAAACAGTGCTGGAATAAGCATAGAGAATGTTTCAGAGAGGTGGGGAGCAGGAAGAGATGACATCTTGTCCTCACACCAGCCCTCTGCTCTGCAGTACCCGACTTTGACTATGCTGGCAGAGTTGGACATCACCCAACAAGCAGTGCCCCTGTTTGTGCTGTCTCCAGTGTCCCACACACGTTTATCGACAGCATGGAGCAGAGTGAGGATGATGCAGTGCCTGAGGCACTCCTCTCTCCTGTCCACACTCCCTCTTCTGATGTCCGGCTCCTTCCAGCCACCATCCTGACTTCCTGAAGGAAAAACCACAGCACCATCCAGGCTGAGCTTTGCAGGACAAGAAAAGACTCTCTTTCCTTTTGCTCACAAGATGCTGTGAGCTGTGGTCCCTCTCCTTTCTCCAGCTCACGGAACAATGTGATGGCTCAGGCCACAAGAAGGAAGAGAAACACTCAGGACTCTTTCAGCACCTTTCTTTCCCCATTACAAAAAGCTCAGGACAACAGCTCTTTCCACCAAAGAAATGCAAAGATTCCATTTGGGCACATTTCCAAAGTTTTCTGTCTCTGACAGCATAAAAAAGGAGCACGGTGACACCAAGGGAAGCTATTCGATGTACCACATGATGCCCATACTTTAAAAGTACAGATGTTCCCTCCGTGCTCCAAGGGGCAATTTGGAAGACTGAGGACTCAAAAAATCTCACTATATCCAACCACAAGCACCTGGACTGCTGTAGAGACAGTGTTGCCATGGAAAGATGAGGGAGGCAACAGTGAGAGGGCTGGAGGTTTCCTACCAATTAACATGAAGAATTTTGACTGCTCTGCTTTCTGTAAGAGCCTAGCAACCACCTCCAAAGTGTTACTCATACATCTGAGAAGTGTTTAGCAGGGTCACATGCCTAGTAAGCTATGCAAGCAGGGAGGGACAGGTCTCCAGGCAAGGCCCCTTGGGCATGGGCACACTTCTGTAGCTTGGACACCTCAGCTCCTACTCCAGGAGGCCCATGCAGTCATCAGATTACATGGGACACCAGAGCAATACCGCACGGTGAGGGAAATGGTGACAAGCAGGAGACAGAGCCACAACTCCAGGGAGAAGGTCTTAAGGAGGAACTAGATGTCCTGACTTCATGGGGCAAAACAGGGCAGCTTGTCATTGCTCAGTTCAGAGGTCCTGGCTGCAGCATACCTGCCACCAGCAATCTCTTCCGTGTTAAAGAAAACTTGTTAGCCTGCTGCATGGGTTCACTTCCAACGTACTGTTTCCACCAAGCCTCCTGCTGCTCTGCCCTAATAAAACAGAATAAACAAGACCTCCAAGATACTTTGCAGAATCTCTGCTAGAAACTCAGGAGTGAGTGACCCACAGTCTGAGGCCGCAGCATCCTACCTTCTTCCATCCCCTGAAGTAAAGAAAAGGCAGATACTCCACAAGTGCCTGTCTAGCACAAAAGAGGCACTACAAACTGACAAAGAACAGCTTCTGCCCATTCATTACGTTCTTGGCATTAATTGATTTCTCTCCAACCAAGCCATAAAACCCCAAGCTGCATGCAAGCAGCATCCTAAAATATCCTTGTAAATTTTCAGCTACCACATTCATTAATTACAACCCAGTGATAGTTCAGGCCATTAGTTCTGGATAGTAACTTCATTTATTCCCACGTTAATGCTCGATGTCAGTGGTTATCTCATTACTACTCTATTACCTACCTACTTAATCCATCATTGTAACCCAGGCCAGAAGGGAGGAGCAGAGTTTGCCCTGAGTCCACAGGAAGACAACGCATCAAGCGTAGAGCACCTCTGAGTCACAAACAAAACACTTCTCTAATCTGCAGCTGAGGTTATACTTATTAAAAGGAGGAAATGACACAGATGACTGTTGTTAGGAACACAAACACATTCCAGCACTGAAAAATTACGGATATTGAGGATTAAGTTTCCTATTAAATCAGACCAAAAACTTTGGCAAGGGTGGAAATGCACATTAGCAGTCATACAAAAAAAAAATAAAATAGTACATTGACCTTCACTCTGCCCCCTCCTCCTCAGGCTCCCCTTTCCTCCAAACCCCAGGTTAAACTCAGCTTCCGCCTTTTGTGTGCGAAAACACTTTGCAAAGTGTGGGCACTGGGAGCTGCTACCTGCTGAATACTCCAGGAAGCATTCAGGCAGCACTGCAGATACCACCAGCCCCAAGCACTAGTGAAAATACAAAACCATGTAAGATAATACAGCTATTGGCATTTCAACACACACCCAACTGAGTTCCTCTTGTTCGGTGAGCAGGCGCTCCTGACAATGTCCCAGGACTTACGCCATTCACTGATACAGCCCCATGGGTCCATCCATGGTGTTTCAGCACAGCAAGACCAGCAGCCTCCCCGCCTCATTCCTTCATCCTGCTTCCAAATAGTCTTGCTGGAGACAGCACTTCAGTCTTTGCCTGCTTGACTGAGAAAGAGAGAAACCTATTTTCTCTTGATAGGTTGTGAAACCTAGATGTGAGCTGGGGAAAGGGTTCAAAGGGACATTTCCTTTACAGTAAGGCAGGTTCTCTTAAGAGCAAGTGAAGTACCTCTGCTCTGCCCAGATATGATGCCCATACAACAGGGCAGGTGACTGGTTTTTACTGCTTCGAAGTGACATGATACAGAAGATTGAAATCCTCTGTGTGGAAGATGACACAAAAGCCGGGTAGAGAGAAGAGACAGCCCCAGGATGATGTCAGGAGTGAAATATCAGTGTTTTCCTCTGTGATTAGTAAAACCCCAGCTAACATGCCTGTGCTGGCAAGAGTGGGCTCTAACTGGCACTGTGCCAGAACAAGTGTCAGGGCAAGCCTGTGAGATGCCACAATCAGATGTAATTAAAATACCTTTGCTGCCCTGCTCTCTATCTCAGCAATGAAATCCATTACATAGCGTGGAAAGAAAATTGTTTAAAATGTCCCTGAAGCGAAGTTGTTGACACCAGCATAGACAGATGGATTTTGATACACCCTTGATTAAACAGCTTTCCGCAGAACGCAAAGGAAAGGAGCTGGGTGATGAGCCAGAGGACCATCTTAGAAACAGCAGCTACTGCCCAGGGAAAGCAAGTGCTGCTGCCAGGAAAAGCTGCCCATCAACCAGCCAGAGGCTAAACCAGCCTCATACCTGTGGGAAGCGAACTGCAACCCTCTGCTCCAGCACCAGGCTCCCATCCCTGAGCTCTCTGATCTGAGTCAGGCCAGCAACACCACACACCCACTGCTTCCAGCCTCCAGTGAGAGGCTGGGGATAAAGCAAGCAACCGAAAGCCTCGCACAGTGCTCAGCCCCTTAGCAGGACCAGCAATGCTTCCAGTTCCCACAGAGTTACGGGGATCACAGGGGGATGCACCAGGATGCAGTGGGATACCAGCTCCAAGCACAGTTTTCTCTATAGGCAGTCCTAATGTCTCTCTCTTCCTCATTCTCTCACACACAGATGCTCTTGGACTGATAAAGATTGAAATGCCTTGGCAGAGAGGGGCAAAGTTAAAGTCTTCTCCCTGGACATTTATTTATATCAATCTGGTAGGAGCTTGTTATCTTTAAGATCTCTGGCACAAACAGCTGCAATCAGCCATCAGACTGGAAAGCTGTTATGGGTGGGCAAAAAGGAACCAAAACCACATTAACCCTGTTTTCTCATGGAAGCAAATGAAAGGCAAGAAGGAGGGATGTTACAGCTGGGTGTGGGCAGCTCACCTGTCCAACTCTTAGAGTCCCCAGAAAGAGGAAAGCCAGGCAGGACAGCGGGTCAAGCATTGTCCAGGAGCTCAGAGCATGGCCTGAAGATACCCACTACACCCAGAGCTGAGGTTAAACATCATCAGTGAGCACACAAGCTCTGCAGCCCAGAGTGCTGCAGGTCATGGAGCTACACAAACTAGTGACCAGTGCTTATTAGTCCTGTGTGATTTTGGCCCACTCTGGTGGCTACAAACTCTGCAGTTTGGTATTCTCTCTACAAACTCTGCACTCTGGTAGGGAAGGCTCACTGTCATGTCCTGCAAGAAAAGGGTCTTTTCCTTCAAGCATTCCTTGGGCATTCCTGGCCTGCAAAGATCGTTGCTATAAGTTGCTCCAGATCAGGAATGAATAACAAATCAGAAAGTATAAGATGCTGAGTATGACCATCTCCTGCAGCAGCAAAGTCTCTGTTCTTGCACAGCATTCACTCTCATTCCTAATCTGCTTCAGACAGTTCAAACATTGACATTTTAAATTCCTCCTGATCCCTTCCCATGGCCTGAAAGAAACTGAGGCAAGCAACAAGAATCACAAACCTAGCATCCACCTTATTATTTTTCAGGGACTTGCCTGCGAGTGCCCTGTGCAAACCTGACACCTGGGAATCCTCAGCTGTTTGTTTTCACAAGCACTTTGAGACCAAAGTAGCTTTTGGTCCCAGCTCTGCTCACTGCAATACTGAAAACCCTGGTTCATAACCACAGTACCACTGATCTTCAGCTCTGCAAATAGCTGAGGGGCACACGAACTCCCTTCCAAGTCATCAGGAATTCAGCCCCACGCTAAGAAATGAAGGACCCAGCCAGGTGCACAGAGCACTGCGGCTCCACCTTCCCTGCAGCAGTTCAGTCTGGAGAAGTATAATTGTGTCTCCAAGAAGAAAGCAGGTGCTTTAAAAGTGCATTCACCGATGCATTGCAATTAACAATGTTTTTAAACACCGTTTCACATCCAGCCCAAGTGAAAATAGATGAATCTATGACAGAGAGAGGGGAGCCCTTCCACAGGGTATCACAACCACTTGTAGCCTCCAGTTTTATACCTGGAAAAACACTGGAGGAGAAGCACCTTTATTCTAAGAATGCCTTAAGCAAAATCGCACATCTCTTAAAATAGGACAGGAAGGTCACACTTCCTGCTTAGCAACTTTTCTCTCCCCAAAATTCATAGAATCATAGAATTGTTTTGTTTGGAAGAAACCTTTAAGATCATTGAATCCAAATGTTAACCCAGCACTGCCAGGTGACCACTAAACCATGTCCCTCAGCATCCTATCTAGATGGCTTTGAAACCCCTCCAGGGATGGGGATTCCACCACTGCCCTGAGCAATCTGGGAGAGGCCTTCACAGCCCTGGAAGGGAAGAAATTTTTCCTAATATCGAACATAAACCTCCCCTGGTACAACTGGAGGCCATTTCCTCTTGTCCTATTGTTTGTTCCTTAGGAGAAGAGACTGACTTCACCTGGTTCCAACCACTTTTCAGGGAATTGAGAGCAAGGTGGTCTCCCCTAAGCCTCCTCTTCTCCAGGTTGAACAACCCTAGGTCCCTCAGCCGCTCTTCACAAGACCTGTGCTCTAAACCCTTCACCAGCTTCTTCCTTGCCCTGCTCTGGACACACACCAACCTCTCAATGTCCTTCTTGGAGTGAGGCACCCAAAAGTGAACCCAGGATTCATGGTGTGGCCTCCCCAGTGCTGAATGCAGGGGGATGATCCCTGCCCTAGTCCTGCTGATCCAAGCTAGCGCTTGGATCACACTAGCGCTGATCCAAGCAAGGATGCCTGTGGCCTTCTTGGCCACCTGAGCACATGAATAGCTCTTCTTCAGGTGGTTGTCAGCCAACACCCCAGGTCCTTTTCCACCAGGCAGTTTCCAGCCACTCTTCTCCCAGCCTGGGATGTTGCAGGGGGTTGTTGTTACCCGAGTACAGGTTCTGGCACTTGACCTTGTTGAAATTCATCCCATTTGCCATGGCCTATTGATCCAGCCTGGCCAGACCCTCCTGCCCTCAAGCAGATCAACACTCCTAACCAACTTGGTGTCATCTGCAAACATACTGAGGGTGCCCTTGGTCCCCAAACCCAGATCATTGATACTAAACAGAACTGGCGACACTACTGAGCCCTGAGGGACACCACTTGTGACCAGCAGCCCAAAATGTACTGTGACTATGTGTATGAGGGCACCCACCCACAGAGACAAAGGAGCAGTCAGTCTTTGCCATGGTCTCTGTTAATCCATTCAGAAGCTGGTAGTTAAGCATTTTATTCCCCTGCAGACAAAACACATCAGTTGAGCGCTCCCAGGGAAGTAGCAAGACCAAAGCAAATTCCCAGAAAAAGCCTTGGCAGCATTCCCTCCACTCTGTGGCTGCAAGTGAGATGGTATAACAGAGCATGACATAGGGAGAACTAGAAGCTGAACGATGCACGTGTTATTGCAAATAAAATTAACAATATTAGAGGGGAGGTGGGAAGGGAAAGCACTTGCTAACAAATACTCATTAAAACACAGTCTTATCCTCATCTGCCCCCAGTTCTGATTAAAGTGGACAGACTGGCTTCACTGCTGGGGCATTCACGTGATATTGCTTGACCATCCATGTATATAATTGCCCAGGAGGTCCCACAACCACCCCCTTGCCTTTTCTCTGGCAATCTTAGATGTGTCAGTTTATGTCACCAGTACAGTTAAGACCACTTGGCCCCACTCTTCAGGCTCCCAGAGTCTTCTGATGTAGTCAAAGAATCTTCCAGTCACACCAGACAGGCCTCCAAGATCAGCTAGCTCACCATGCATCTTGTTCACCATTGCTTCTCTTGGATACAAAAGGACCTCTAGCCACAAGTCCTGCAACACTTGTAGATGATGTCCTTCCACATGTCTTCAACAAAGATCAGCAAGAGTTGTGCTTCCCATGCAAGGGAGCCCTCTGAGCTAGTGTGTTCCATAAAGGGGAGAGAGAAATCTGGTGCATCTGGGGGCTTGAAAAACCATCTAGCCTAGGACCCAACTGTGCCTGCACTACCAGCAACTATACCATTACTTCACAGGAGCACAGAAAAAAACAGATTTTACTGAGTTTAGGGGCCTGTCACAGTTTAGGGTCAGGGTGGCCCCTTAGACCTAACAGATGCTCTCTGTTAACCCCCCTNCGGATTCCTCTGCTTTATACCCGATATGACGTCTATGGGCTGGATACCTCGTTGGTCAGCTGGGGGTCATCTGTCCTGTCCACTCCACCCTGCAGGTGCAGCCTTTCACTTTCTGCACCCCCCTGTGTGGTACACAGGATCCAGCAGTGGCCTTGGTCTGCACACCGATCCTTGGTAGTAACTCTAAACATGGGCTGTCATCACTGCCCGCAGCAGATACTGTCTGTGAAAACATGCTGCTAACTTCAGAAAGTGCTGTTAGTTAGAAGTACTGAACTGAAAAGTAGAATCACTGAACAGAATTAGTTCTGTTTTCACCCAAACCAGGACAGGGACATATGCATACGAAATCTTGTGAGGGCTAAACATGTGCTGAATTGTTTGACAGACACATGAAAAAGGCCGCCACTGCTGAGCACGCGGCAAGCAAAAGGCCTGGTGTAGCGTTTCTTATCAGTCACTGTCCATCACACCTAATCACACAGCACAATAATATTCCCTAAATAAGTTTAAAATATAAAAGGGAATGAAAAAACAGGGAGAAAAATCCTGCAGCAGAAGGGAGGAAGTGAAGTTCAACCACTGCAAGAAACCCTAAAGACAAACATTTTGCAATCTGTATGAGAGTTGATTTTTTGTTCCTCAGCTTCACTCACCCTTTTGCTAGTGAGATTTGGCATTATCCCAGGTCTCCTAAGGAAGCAAAGGAAAGGATTTTCCAAAGGATTTGTCACCCACACCTCCTTCCACAACACTCCCTTGGGATGTTCTAATGAGCAAGGTTCTCCTTACAAAAAAA
>VWZY01002903.1:489579-503229 GCA_013399075.1 Chloroceryle aenea
GTAATTTTTTTTAAAAAGCTGTCTTTAAAAGACGGGGCCACAACCGTGAGAAGCCCAAGAGCAGTATTTCTACCTCAAACCAAGGTCCAAGCCCAGCATTCGCCTGTGAGCCCTGCTGCCCTCCACCTCTTTAAGGAGGATGTTTTCATTATGGTTCAATTTGCAGTGAGTTTAGCTTCACGTCCTTCATTGGATTATTTTTATATTTAATGTCCTCTGCTCTCCTACCCTTCTTTTTATAGACTGGTAATCCAAGTCCCTGGGCAAGGCTAAGTAATCTTGATCAGATTTTA
Source organism: Chloroceryle aenea (assembly GCA_013399075.1). Lineage (NCBI taxonomy): Eukaryota > Metazoa > Chordata > Aves > Coraciiformes > Cerylidae > Chloroceryle > Chloroceryle aenea. Next base: position 489,873 of record VWZY01002903.1, read on the forward strand.
ATCAAAGTAAGCCAGATCCTCAGCTGCCAGTATTGATGTATCTACCTTTAAATATTTGAACGATGTCGATTTACCCCAGCGAGGCGCAAGCCCCAGCCGCTCAGAAAATTTAAATTCCACCCTATGCATCAAGCTAAAACAACAAGACAGAACAAGCAACCTGCTGCGGAGGGGTTTTAGTTTATAAAACCAATACCCAGGATTTCAGAACTAAATGAAAATCTGAGATAATCCCTCCCCAAATCCAGCCTGGGAAAAGCACTCCGGACAGATCAGTATCAAGTAACTACTTAAAACATACTTTTTCCTCTTGTGAAAGCTACCAGCAAGTCAGAGCCAAAGGGAAATTACCCACAGTGCCTCGCTCCTTGACATGACCCAGAGAATTCATGTTTTCCATCCATAGAAAAAGAGTATTTTACCCACGCAAGCTTCTGCAGGATGGACCTGCTTCTGCTTTGTTCAGCAATGACCCTCGTGTCACTGCCAAACCCCAGCATCCAAAATCAGCATATTAGCTGGAAAATAATGAGATTTCTGGAATACAAAACGTTGGCTCCATTTTACGTACCTTTAAAGATGGTATCTGCCAGCTTCTCTCCACAGATCAGAAAGATAAAAAAGCACTCACATGAAAGAGAGTCTCATCTAATCGCCTGACTCCAGGAGGCAAGTTGGAGGTGATGGGGGCTATCCCACAGAACTTGTCAGCACTTGGACTGCAAACAGCTTCCAAGTGAAGCCAGAAATAGCTGATAGCCTACAGTACTCTGGTAAAGGCAGGACAAACCCGTTACACCAATTTACTTCCATATTTGGGGGTAAACTTTTGAGAAACATAAGAGATTTTGCAGGTTCTTGGTCATTTCCACTGAGACAGAATCACAGAATTGTCACAGTTGGAAAAGACCTCTAAGATCACCACGTCCAACACTCAACAAAAAATACCCCACAACAAAATCAAACACCTCCCCGACCATCCTACTAGAGCATGTCCTGAACTGCCTCATATATATGCTTTTTTAATACCTCCAGGGACAATGATACACCACTTTCCGGTGCAGCCTGTTCCAGCACCTGACTACTCTTTCAGTACAGACATTCCTCCTAACATCTAATCCAAACCTCCCCTGGTGCAACTTCAGGCCATTTCATCTAGTCCTGTTATTTACTTGAAGAGGCCGCACCCACCTCACTGCAGCCTCCGTTCAGATTGTTGTAGAGAGCAATAAGGTCTCCCCTCAGCCGCCTCTTCTCCAAACGGAACAATCCCGGTTCTCTCAGACTCTCCTCCAGACTTGTTCTCCAGAGCCTTCACCAGCTTGGATGCCCTTCTTTGAACTCACTCCAGCAACTCAATGTCTGTCTTGTGGTGAGGGGCCCTGAACTGAACACAGTACTTAACTGACACAGAAGTTAAACCAAAGGCAGCCCACCTTGTGCTTACACGAGCATCACCGGAGGAGTTAGGCCAATGCATCACAATAAATCTGCTACAATGCTGTAATGTCTTCAGCGTGTGTCAGAACCATGCTCTAGTTTAGGCCCTGTCCTGATCGGGAGGAAAAGAACAGTTTGAGGATCCCAGTCCCTCCTTCCCTCAGGACACAGATCTCCTACCCACCTTTTCCAGCTGGTGACCAGACCTGCCCTCTCCCCTCCCTTCATCTGGGTTAGTTTACAAGCAGGCCATCTGGGACCAAATCATCTCCTTCTCATAACTCGTATTGCCACCCTGCTTCACAACTACATGGCTCAGTTTTGCTCTCCACAACCCAAAGTCAAGCTGGATGAAATACAATAGCCCTCTTGCAAGAGCTCAAGGCATAGCCCAACTCTTGAACTGTGCTTAGATCCATATTGGGTTCTTCATGCAAGTACAGTAAAACCAGTGACCCATTCAGCTGAGAAAATACTACAGGATTAGATGCTGCCCTACTAGGGACAAAGCCATGGGACAGTGTCAGTATCAGGGACAGTACAGAATCATACTCACAGAATGGTGGGAGTTGGAAAGGACCTTTGGAAATCATCGCAGCCAGCCTCCCTTCTAAAGCAGAGTCACCCAGAGCAGAGGGCCCAGGATCACATTGTCCAGGTGGGTTTGGAATCTCTCCAGAGCAGGGGACTCCACAGCCTCTTTGGGCAGCCTGGGACAGGCACTGCCACCCTCACAGCAAAGAAGTTTTTTCTCATGTTCAGATGGAATCTCCTGTGTTCCAGGTTGTGCCCACTGCCCCTTGTCCTGTCACTGAGCACCACTGAAAAGAGTCTGACCCCATCCTCTTGACACCCACCCTTTAGCTATTGATCAACATTGATCAGATCCCCTCTCAGTCTTCTCCAGTCTAAACAGCCCCAGGTCCCCCAGCCTTTCATTGACAGAGATACTCCAGTCCCCTCAGCATCTTCACAGCGTCTCCTGGACTCTCTCCAGTAGTTCCTTGTCTCTCTTGAACTGGGGAGCACAGAACCTGACACAACACTCCAGATGCGGCCTCATGTAATAACTCATTAAGGGGACCAAAACCAGGCTGAACATTAAAAATCCATGAGTCGGCTGACAGTTGTACAGAGAAGTTACCAAAAGGCAGAGCTAGGGATGAGGAAAGAGCAAGGACTTTGTTTCCTTACCCATGGATCCTCCACATCTCAGTGAGTAGAAGAGTGCTCCAGTGGACACAGCCCCACCAGTTTCTTCCCATGTGGAAGGAATGCTAAACAGGCAGCAAAACCCCTGGTGTCATGTCCAGGGACTGACCCCAGACCCTGCAAGGGGTTTTAAATCCAAGTCACTAGTGGCTCCTCCAATCTCCAGACTTGTTAGAGAAGCAACCCACATGGCAGTGATCCAGCTGTGAGCAGGCACTTGGGAAAGCTACAGCAAATCAGAGAAGATGGGACCCAACACAGGTCCCATATTAATAGGCATATTAAACCACCCTGTAAATAGTCTCAGGAAGGAGCCTATACGAAGGAGCATCTGCAGGGGGGCTAACGAGCTTCAGCTCCTGCAAGCAGAATGCATCTTTTGTCCTTTCATATTAGTTCACCCAAGCATCCCTAATTCAAGACACTGGTTCCTACAACAGATGGTCTTATTAGTGTCTGTGTGTAGCGACAAGGAGACAACAGCAGGTGTCCTAGACCATAACTGAAACACTTCACCCCACTTGCCCCAAAACAGGTTCAAGGTCATGCCAAGGGCAACCAGGATCAAAGCACCTAGAAGCTGTCATGCATAAGTGGTTCACATTATCCCCACATGCTTCCCTGTGCTGTTAAGAGCTCAGCTGGAACGTCTTGTCCAGTTTGGGATACTGATCTCCAAGACTGTATAAACAATTGGAGATAGTCCAAAAGAGACAGACAACAGTGACTGGAAATCTATAGGAGATGGTTGGCAAGGAGAGGTGGAAAGCATTCACAATGTTCAGTCGAGAGAGAATGGAGACATGGTTAAAGCCTTCAAACAAGCAAAAAGGCGGGTAGGGAGGGGAAAAAAAAACCAACAAAAACACAACAGAAAAAAAACAATGCTTCCCCACCTGTGAAAAGGACAAGAAATTCTAAACTTAATTTAAGCCAGGGAACTTTTCAGGCAAACCTTGAGAAAAACTTTCCAAGTGTACTGAGAGCAAAAGCACCAGACAGTTGTCAGATCTCCACTGCTTTCTTCAAAACATCCCCAGTTAAATTAAACCCTTTGGACTATGCTACAGAAAACTCCAATAACTCAGCCATGAGGCAGTCAAGAGAGTTACGAGCTCATTCTGCACAGTGACATGGGGAACAGATAGTCCAACGCCAGTGAAGAAGAAATTAATTTCCAGCTCAAAAAAAAAAAAACACCACCACCACACCAAAAAAAACCAAACCCCTAAGCCATCCAAAAGTCACACTGTAGAAAAACATCCAGAAGCAGCTGCTGCTTAGACGGACCTTTGTAAACCCTTCCAGTGTGTAAAGGCCAGTAGGGGAGGGAGCCGGTGAGAGCTCTGACAGCTGGCAGGAGCCAGAGGATGGAGAGGAAAAAGCCACAGCAAAGCTGGGGGTCTGCTAGGGTTGAGGCAAACAGATGGAGAAGAGCAGAGCAGCAGTGCCCACCTGGCAAAGCAAAGCCCTGCTGAAGTCAAGAGGATGCTCCCAGAGTGTTCAAAGCTGTTCTCTGTTAAGTGACTCACCCACCACACACTGCTCGGCCCTGCCATAGACAAGAGAGGCCTCATGCCCTTGCAGGACCTTCTGTGGAGTCTCAGGTGCTCTCCTCTGGCTCATGCGAGCCTTGCTCTTAAGCTGGTGGCCCCACTGTTCACCTGTGCTGACACTAGCAGTTCATGACAGTTATGTGGTTGGGTGCTCCCAGCAGCCACTGGAGACTTTTCTGATGTTTGTGTCCAACCAAAGAAACCAAGACATATCCAACCAAATTATAGATATATTTATATATATATTCCACCAAATAAGCCATAAAGTACAAAAGTTCTTCAAGCCTAAGGCAAATGTGGGTACCCCCAAACTTTTCTGAACTTGACTTTCCTTGGAACACAAGCAGGAGCCTAGGATTTACACCATCCTCCTTGGATTTTTGTCCTGGCTATCTGTTAACTTCTTGTGCAAGTAAAAAAACAGAGCTGTTTTGTTGGCTGCCCTATTCCATATACATCAGCTGGAGCTAATTCCTGCACCATATATTCAAATTTGTCAAAGCCAAGACTACTTCTCACCCTCTGGGGCCCAAACCTCCCTGGATTTGAGCTTTTGATGTATTTTTGGCTGAATCTGGAGTTCAGGGAGATGAGAGATGGTTGAAGAAAACAAACTCTGCCTATTTGCTTCAGTACTCATAGGAGAACACAGCTTGATACAGATCCATGATAAAGCCCATCCATCTGATGGAGAGTCCCCTAGTGATGCAGACAAGGTTTGCAGCAGGTTTCACTCCCGATCTAAACATTCCTGCATGCCAGAGCTAAATTTTAAGCCCAGAAATATTCCTCCTGAGTTTGTTCTCCCACGTTGACTTGTGTTTGTGTGAGGCTTGGCTCAGACCATCACACTCTCTGTATTTGCAAGATGAAGTGCAGTCAAAGTCGGCTCACCTGAGAACAAACTTCTTGACCTCTTCCGCCACTCCTTTCCCCAAGTGCATCAAGGAGAGACCACAAGACACATCTGCAGTGAACTATTATCCTCTGTGCTCTGCTTCCCTCTTTGTTTATAGAGATATTGGGGAGATTTGTGAGCCTCCTGATGAATTACAGGGAGGAAGACAAACATATTTTACTGTTCTGGGCAAGGAGTGCTGGAATCCTGTGGACATCTGGAGGAATTATTTGCAGAAAATTAACATTGTTTGTCATTTGCATGATGAACTTCTGGATCTCAAATGAATGATGGGAAGAAGCCGGTGGGAGATGTTCATTATCCCTGATAGAGTGAAGCCCCTTGACATGATGCTAAGGTCACCATGATCTATGGACCTGCTGACTGACAACTCCAAGTGCTCTGGAATTGAACACACAATATAACTGGGGGCGTAAACGATCTGCGACATTAAATGCCGAGGCGTTAATAATTGTTGCTTGCCTCTGATTGCTGGAATTTCAGTTGCACTTGTTCTGGCTGTCTCACAGGGCACGTGTGTTAACTCCTTCCTGACTAATTTCCAAGGACATAAAATTCAGTCAGAGGCACCTGTAGCTAACCCAGGCACCCTCATGGATTAAAACTTCCAGGCTTTCTTGTTTCTCTCTTGATGTGTCTTTCGGGAACGTGCATTCAGCAGCTCCCTGACACAGATTCCCCACCTCTGCCTCAGCAGCAGTTACAAATCCCAGGTGGCATCAGATGATGCGCCTCCACCAGCCCTGCACGGGAAACACTCAAATCCACAGCGTGGTGGAGAAGCCCTCCAAGTTTTCCCAGTACCGCAGGGCAGCACATGTCATTCCTCTGTATGTTAATGTTTTCTGCTTGGGGGCCAACCTCAAGTGTTTTCCTCGAAGCTCATCTACAGATGCCAAGGAGCAGCTCTTCTCAAGAGCTGGGAGCACCACCAGCTGCATGGCAGAATGGTCAACACACAGAAGAATTGTGTCTAAGAAATAACATCTCACTTAGGACACAGCTCTTGCTCTCTCAGCATTTCAGTTTCTTCCTTTGACAAGCTGAAATATTATTTAATCTGCATCTGAATTGTTGCTCCCAAGTCCCTTGAGTTGGTGTTTCTCAACTGTGAGGGCAAAGTCCTACTCTGCTACCCAAGGAGAGAGGCACTGTTGAGGTGCAGAAGGGATGTGAGGTCTCTCCAGAGGAGCTGTGTAGGTGCATCAGCTGTGGCAGCCTTATTTAGAGAGAGTAGAGAGCACCTGGTCCTGGATCAAATTCACTCGCAGAAGCACTGCCTCAAGTGCTTTTGTAAGCTCCACTAAATTAATTTCCCAGTGCTTTCACCCCACTACCTTTAAGAACAGAGAGCAGCACGCCCCTTCCTCACAGGGCTGCTGGGAAGACAAACTCACGAACATTCCTGTGACAAGAAAGCAGCAGAATGGATACTTGCTGAAAGATGTAATGAAAAACCCACATGTTTTGGGTACCAGGACCACGCCAGCATCACTATAGAATGAGGAAAGAAAGAGAAGTCCTCTGCTGTGGACCTGCAGCCACTCCAGGAGCACAAAGGGGCAGAGATCTGAGGAGAGATAATTTCACTGCCAGTATACTCAGTGCAAAGGTAGTGCCAAAATATGCTGACACCTTTTCTTATATCAAAAGAAGTGCTACACTGATTAACACAGGAAGAAAAATTCAGTCCCTGCCTCTCTGAAACATCTTAAGGCCCCAGTGCCACGAACAAGTGGATGGGGTGATGCAGTTTGATTTTTCCTGGGAGCTGGGGGATGAGAGCACCATATAGATTTGGGGCAGGCATGGGAGAACCAGCATTGTACCCACCAGTGCTCTGTGATCAGCTGCAGCCCAGGGACTGGCTCCACTCCAAGCTCTGTCCCCCCCCTTACCGGGACCAGAGCTGAGACAAGGAAGAAAAATGAGCATCTGGAAGTCTATATGAATAAGCTAATGCCGCAGGGCTGTCAGTCATGTGCTAATACCCTTAGCTAAAGAAACATATTGATCCTGATTGCCTGGAATTGCACTTGAAAAGGGCTGGGTGACATTTCCAAGGAGACACGAGCTACTTTCAAGTCAATTAGCGGCATTGGAGGCTTCATGCCGAGGGGACGCACTCACCTCCGAGGAATGCCAGGAGAGAATGAGAATTGAATTAAGCCTTTTCATACACCGAGAAACAAATCCTTTAATGGCCTGTAACAGCTGACGGGACACCCAGGGTCGCCAAAAGCATGCTGGCAGCAGCTAAGTGAAGAAGTTTCCTCCCGATAAAGCTGAGGACTGCAAAGGAACTGAATCCTTGCTAAGGGCCCAGGAGGGAGCACAGAGCCACACAGGGTAATCCTCTAGGTAAGGGAGCAGAAGGAAGAAAAGTTTAAGTTCCATGTGAACTGTGCATGTAAAGCTCTTTAGTCCTCTCCAGGTACCTGACCTCCCTTGAGGCTCAACTGGAACAGCACAGCCAGTAGCATCTCATGTACGACTGAGCAGCATGTGACCCCTGTGGAACAGGCAGTTAGATGAGGTCTTTTGCCTGCTGCCTTCTCCAGAAAATTCCTTCCTCATTTGGATCCCAAAGACTCCTTCAGACTCTAGGTTCCCAGACAGGTTTGCGATCTGAAGGCAGAGAAATTAGGATAACTCTGCAATCCCTCTGATTTTTCTACTTGCAGGTGCTCTGACCCATATTTAGTTTCCATGGTTCCTTTTATGTTCCTATAAACACGAGGCTTGTACCTGATTCAAGGATTTCTGGACAGCTTTACAGAGACGATTTCCTACTTTCTCGCAGCACCTGCAGTCATTCTGTCTCACAGGTCAAGGAACACAACCCTTCAATCCCTGTGCAGGAGGGTGAGGAGCTCCAGTGAAAAGCCTTTCAGTACATTCTGCAAGGTGAACATGACCCCACTAGCTACAGAAGGACCAAGAAGCCTCAGACCTGAACGGGTCCCAGGAGAATTTGAATCTTCCTGAGTATGGCATAGGAAAAACAAACAAACAAACCTGGAAAGAGAAGCCAGCACACCCATTTTCCCCAACCTCAGTTCTGTAGGAAGCTCTGCAAACTCAGAGACCATGGGTTTCCTTGTGATAGCATCTTGGGCATCTTCAAAGCCACCTTCAATATACTGGTGACATTCGGAGGCCCCAGAAATGCCAGCAGATTGTTCTGAGTATTATACCAGTCCAGGGAAAGCTGCCCCTTGCCCCCACCTTCCAAAGCCAAGTTTCTCAGTCTAAGCCTAAGAGCCAAATCAGGTCCTCAGCTCCTTCCTCATCCACCCACCTACACCAGGGATGCTGCAGCAAGAGCTCTAATGGGGCTAATCCTTCTGGCAGGAAACTGCTGCTGCAGCAGCCCAAGTTTTAGTGGCCTTGTAATCACTAGATTTGCTGCCTATCCTCACAACAGTGCAGGTTTTCCTAGTCCAGCACAAACACAGACCCTCTCAATGCTCTCCTGGCTTTCCCCTCCTCCCCTCTTGTCCCCACTGCTACAGTCCTGAACCAAGGAACAGAGACAGCTCCAGTCCCAAAGGAAATCAATCAGAAGCTGCTCCTTCCACTCAGATGAAGAAAAGAGCCTGTGTTTATAAACCTACAGGCTTCAAGCAAAATAAATGAATCTCCCCACATCCTTTGCAGACAGACAGACAGACAGAAGGAGACTTGTGAAATGGATACTCCCATGGGTTCATCATGGAGCATCCCTCTGAGTTTTGAACCTAGCATTTTCTCATCAGAGAGTCTTGCATGGCCAGTGATTTTCCAAAGCACAAAATGAAAGCAGAATTCTGACACACATCCAACTAGTCCTGCAGAGCCAGAGCACCCATTTGCTTGGTGACAGAGATTACAGGTACACCTCTGACCACAAACATCTGTCCAAAGCACAGCCAAAAAGCTTAAGAAACACATTTTCACTTGAACACCACGGTGCAGGGTGTCAGGCTTGTTTTGCAAAGACTGGTAGGAGCCTAGGTCTCAGTTAGAGCTAGCGGGGCTCAAATAGCCTTTTGCAGTGTTTCCAGCCCGTAACATAAAGTATGGGTCGTATTACTGAAAGCACCTGAGAAACACACACATCTGAGGCTCAGCTTCAAAGTGACCCTTGTTTCAACACTCACATATTTTCCTCCGTGGATGAAATATGGTAAAAAGCAGCACATGACTATCAGTTAATGCTAAAGAAGTCAGACCAGACCACGATGCTGCAGACAGAGGCTATGCTTTCGGGTAGAAAGCAGATGCACAGAAGCGACTTTTCCAAGACTATACAGTAAATCCACAGCACAACAGAGACTTAACTCCAGTTCTTCCAAACTCCTCCTTTTCTCCTCTCCCCAACCATTGCACTTTTCCTTCTGCCTGGTGTTAAATGGCAACGGAAGGGATATGGTGTGGCTGCATGGACATGCTCAGCAACCAGCTCTCTAGTGAGGAGCAAAACCAAGAGAGAGAATCCACTCCCTTTTGTGAGATGGGAAAAAAAGCAGCAAGGAACAGCAGGGCGCTCCTGACAAGATGGGAAGGAAAGCAAAGGGGGGTTATTTTTTCCCTTTACTGTGAAGAGATGTCTGCATTTCCCTTATTAACAGCAAGGCTCAGCCCTATCTAGGGAACAGCAGGAGAGCCTAAAAAATGGGGTCTTTTCAAAGCACCATTCCACTATAAATATCAAGCACGAGCTGTTGCCCATGAGAGCAGCCCATTACTTTTCTGGGGCGCTCTCTCTTAGCCAAGCAGGAAGCCAAACTGGTTGATTTAATGACACTTTCTGGGTTTCAAACAAAGCAACATCATCCCCCCAACCAGCAGCAGCTCAGAAGGACCCACTGAGGTACTAAGCCCATGTAAAACATGGGACAAAGTCAACTTCGATTGTCCAAGGGTCTGTGGGGGAAGAGGGGAGGGTTCAGCTCACTTCCAGGCCTGAGGGACCATCAATTAATCTGTACGAAGATGCCACCATGTGTGCTGGCATGTTTTATCACTTTTTTTATTAAAGAGTCGTTCTCTTTGCCACGGAGCAGGAAGGGCTGACCCAACTGCCCACAGCCCCAGAAGTATGCCATGATGCCTATAGTGTCATGGATGCTGTAGGAAGGTCATGGGGACAGAGGCACCAGAGGTGGGTGTGCTTAACTGGCCAAGTGATGAGCTGCTGGGTTAATGGTGGGCTCTCTGGCAGGTGGGTGGGATGGAGAAGATGGATTGGAAATCTGGAGGGGTAGGAGAGGGGGAGGACCTGTATCCAACTTTAAAGCTGGTTGCTCTGGCTCTAGTTACCATTATGAATTTTGTCTTGCAAAGAACCACCTTGTATGAAGTTGGAGGACTCCAATCATTTGGGGGTTTTTTTTGGGTTGTTGTTTTTTTGGGGTTTTTTTCCACAGCCAGGTTCAATTCTCTTCAAACCCCAGTTCACCCCATCAATCCCCATTTCAGTGGCCTCAGCAAATCCAGTGACCCCTGGAGTCCACACCCCCATACCGAGAAAGCACTTAAATAAACACATGCGCCCTGGGGAGAGATCTTCCCTTTACCTTCTCATATCTAGACCTGAGGGCTCAGCTGTGTCTTCTTACATCAATATTTTTATGGCGGCAGGGAAATTAAGTTTTATTAAAATAAGGCCTGTGATTCTCTCTGTCACATGCTCCCACAACACAGGAGTTCAACATGACATGTATCACCAGGAGGGCTACCAGGAAAATTGCAAGAGCTAGCAACCAAAAGACCACGGTTCAGGCCAGAGGCAAAGAAAAGACACAACGTGACAAGAGGCTGAACATCTTGTATTGCTCTCACGTGTGTCCTCAGGTCAGGTGTGGAGCAGAGACAGTGAGGCAAGGCAGCAATGAAACAATGCTGGTCATGTTTTCCTTGTCTTGTGCCATTCATACTCTAAGGCTGTTAGAGCTGCAGCCACGTGTTCCCCACAGAGCTACAGACAGAGGGGATTTTATTATTCTCTCTCTAAAGGTAAATCTCTAATCCAAAACCTATGGATAAAAAACAGGTTTGGGAAAGGAAGGCACGTCCAGCTTTCACCGCCCCAGAACCGACTGTGCAACCGCCAGGGTGCCAACAGGACAGAGATAACAATAGTGAAGTAGATAAAAATCACTTGTTCTGCAAGAGCTTTCTGGGACCATTAGTTAATTAAGTTGCCAACAGATAACGGTCTATATATATAAAGCTCTGATCACCTTCAGCACCTGAGATTAAAGACGAGGAGCAGGTTTTGGTGCCCACCCCCTAGCCAACCAGCAAAATACAAACCCGTTTTTTCTTTGCATGCTCCCTGATTTCACAGAGCAGTAAGAGTTAAAAGCAAATCCACCCTCCTTTAGCAAATGCAAAGACACTGCCAAGCACACAAACACCAGGGAGAATGCGAGCAGAAGCCCCTGGTTTATAAGCTGCCCAGCCTTATTATTTCTTGAAAGACAGACAACACTTAGTGCAAAGATTTTATTATGGGATGCAATACATGCTATGAGCCCCTTCCAGACCTGTCGTCCTCTTGGGAGCATCACCTGGGAGATGATGAGCAGCTTTTTGCTTTGCCCATCCTCAGCCCACCACAAGCCACATCTCAGCTCTCTCTATAGATGGTGAAGTGGCCTCTTTCTCACCCAAAGAAGGTTGGACCTACCCTATCCATGCTGCACTCCAGTGGCCTCGGCAGAGTAAAACTCAGGCAAGGTCTTTCTAGACAGTGGTCCCCTCCACAAGGTGAAATGAAAAGAAAAAAGGGATTTGGAAGCCCAAGAACGGATGGGAACAAAGGGGGACTGTTCTCTAAAGACCTTCAAAACCACAGAGCATCACAAGAGCTCAGCAAACACAAAAGCCAAGGACCTCAATTACCTTTCTGACTACCCTTGAAAATGTTTCAGGACTAAGCCATGCTCTTCTCAAACCTTGCCCTTCCCCAAGTGATGGCTTCCCACTGTACCTTTACCCTGCCAGTAGTGCACAGAGTCCTTGTAACCACATTTCCATCCTTGTGTTTAAATCTCACTCAGGAGCTGAAGCCAGAAGTTAAGTGGTTTACACACTTCTGCTGAGAGGAGTAGAATAATTTTCTCCTGGCTCCCCACGTGAGTTACAGCCCCCTCTGGGCAGTGCAGAATTGCTTTTGAAGAGCGGCTAGAAACACTTCAGCACTTTCTGAACAGATAAAAGGAGAGTTGTCAAATCCAGTACATTTTGAGGAAGAGAAAGATTTTGCTTCCCGACGGCTGTTTACAGCTCTAGCACAGCCCTAGCTAGGATACCATTAACTGCTGTCGTGCTCCAGCAAAGTTTCCTTCACCTCGCCATGCTTGCATTTGCCACAGGATAGAGAAGAATGTTACTCTGGTTAACATGCAAAACCCAGCAAACCTGCATATCTCCAGCCAGCTTTTCTTAGCCACTGATTCCCAGTGAACTAAAGTCAGAGACAGTCCCAGTTGGAAGGCAGAAGCTGGAAAGGCAGGAAAGAGGAGCCCCAGGGAGGAAGAAACAGGCAGATAGAATGGTTTGGGTTAGAATGGACCTTTTAAGTTTATGTAGTCCAAACCCCTGCAGTGAGAAGGGACATCTGCAACTAGAGCATGTTACTCAGAGCCCCATCCAATCTCACTTGGAATGACAGCTCTCTGGGCAACCTGAGCCAGGGTCTCACCACCCTCAGTGTAAAAAATTTCTTCCTTCTATCTAGTCTCAAACTACCTCTTTTAGTTCCCAGCACTTATCTGAAGCAGAGCAGTGTGATGGGTTCCTGGACCATTACAACAGCATGGCATTGTCACAGAGCAGTGCACCAGTGACAGCGTGACCTCCACAGGGCCAGTGGCACCACAAAAACAGCAGTGACACCATGGGACCAAGCTGTAGCATTTTAGCTCTTCTCCCATTGTTTATCCCATTCTCACAACACACAGCTCAGGAACATCTTCCAGTACTCGGTTTAAATGCTTTCCAAACCCATTTAATCTTTAGCACCCACAGTATCCCATAGCACCGAGTTCTGCAGTTGGCCTGCACGTTGCTGCAAGTGACTTTTCCTTTTGAAGCAGCCACAAAATCAGTTCACTGCCAATGCAGAATGAGATGAAAAAGCAGAAGGCAGTCCAGAGGAGAAGAAATAAAACCGTCACAGCTTTAGGAGGAACAACTGGCAAGGAAAGGTTAAATGAACTAGGTTCATTCAGCCTAGATA
>VWZY01002903.1:511649-555396 GCA_013399075.1 Chloroceryle aenea
TTTTTTTTCTCATCACCCAACCCAAGTACTTTCTGATTTTTCCCACTCAAAAAAACCACAGAAATCAAATTTATCATGGTTTTGGAAGGGAGAAATTTGGAAAAATATGACATGGGTTATTTTATCTTGAGTCTTATTTCCGCTAATTTTTCACTCAAATCCAGTCACTGCTTTTTTTAAGCTCTTCAGAAAAAGAAAACAGCATTCTTTTCTCAGCAGCAGCACTGCAGCTTCTGGCAGATGTGCTTATTCTTCATGTGTGAAAAACTTACGGGCACTCCAGGCTGCTGAGACAGAGCAGAGATCACCCCCAGCCATGGGAACACAAACACAGTGTCAGGGTTTCTCCTCTGTGAGGCCAGAAACCGGGTCCTACTCTCCAAGCTCCCTCTGAGCCACTTCCCTGGGCTGCCTGCAATCCAAATCAAATCACATCTGACTTCAGACCAAGTTTAGGAAACTTCATTATCTTTCTCCCCTTATCCGATGGGAAATGGCAAGTTGAAGAGAAAAGGAAGGGAGGAGTGAAAAATTAACACAAGCACTTAAGATGTTATGAAACTGCAATATGCATCTCTCGCCTGCCCCCTGGTCCTCAAACCCATCCATTATTTAACAGAAAAGAAAGCACAAATGAGCCAGAACAATAGCTAGAGGGAGGGAGAGGAATATATATATTTTTTTAATTCCTTAAACCATGCCCATTAGTTTTGTTTCTTATTTAGGATACCGCATTAATCATGCTAATATTTTACAGCCAGGCTGTACACTTTAGCCATTACTTTAATCAAACCCATCAGCGTACCCAAGAACACGCTACCAGGTGGGAATAGCTGCTACCGCTTGCTGTTAATTACTTTGCATTTTACAGCAATCAGCAGCAGGGGCTGAGATCATAATAAATTCATGACTTATGGGTCCATAAAATCATTACCGTAGGAAAATATGTTTTATCAGGCATTCGTCGGGCTGCTGCTCAGAGAGAGATTTCTTGAAGGAAATGACACCCATGAAATTAAACCAATCCTTGCAGTCAGCAGAAATGCTAATGTGGGCACAAACAGAGCCGAGGCTTGTGCGAAGCAGAGGGATGCGGGGAGCGGAGGGAGGAGAAGGTGGAGAAGGACTTTGTCAATCTGGAAGGAGGGGAGGCACTGGGGGAAAGCCAGCTCCCGGTCCCAGGACAGGCGGCATAGAGGGAGGACAGGGAACTGGAGAGAACGGGAAGAACTGAGAGCGGGACATAGGGCTGCCAAGGGGTCTCAGCACTGTCCTGTTGCAGTCAGAACCTGCAGGAGCATCGCTCCATGGGGTGTCTAAGCACAGGGACACGGAAAAGTTACTCTCATCCTTCTAACAAGACTTCCAGTACCTGAAGGGTGCCTACAGGAAAGCTGGAGAGGGACTCTTTAAGGACATGTGGTGACAGGACAAAAGGCAATGGGTTTAAACTAGAGCAGGGTAGATTTAGAGCAGGGAAGATTTAGACAGTAGGAATTTCTTTACTATGGGGGTGGTGAGACATTGGAAGCGGCTGTCCAGAAAAGTTGTGGATACCTCATCGCTGGAATTGTTCAAGGCCAGGCTGGATGGGACTTTGAGCAACCTGGTGTAGCGGGAGGTGTCCCTGCCCATGGCATGGAGGTTGGAACTAGATGATCTTTGAAGTCCCTTTCAACCCAAACCATTCTATGATCTATGAACGCATCCTTCCAGCTCAAGATGCACTGATGAGCTGACGTGCAGCAGTTTCAAAAGCCTGGGCTATATTCCCTCTCAGATGGCAGTTTTCCAGCAGGGAACACAGCACATTCATGACTTATCACAAAATTACTTCCCTTGAATGATACGCCTGTGGTTTTGCACATAGGAAATGTCAGCTTGGCCTGAACTTCCTAGCCCCAAACAGGGTCATCCAAATCCAGAAGCTTTGACTCAACCACCTAAAAGCCCCTACAGATTACAGGGGATGTTACCAATGTGATGGGCACAGGACCCACTCCACAGCAGGCACAGCAATGCCATCGCAGTAAAATAGAGAGCAGCGGTGAAATCAAGCAGTGTCAACTTGACATCAAGCAGCAATAAAGAAGCCTCAGGATTTGAGAAGCATTAAAGGAGCCTAAATGAACTTGCTGAATATTTTCTAAGTCTTTTCTGCACTCCCATGGTGCTTCCAGAGTCATTAGCCCTGCCAGTTCCTAAAAAATAAACAATAAATTCACTTTAAATGTTTTTGGTTTGGCTTTTTTTTTCTTTTTTTTTTTTCTTCAATCTAAGACCAAGTGAGTTTTCTTTGGCAAGAAGCCACTGGCTCTTGAATGCTCTTGTGTTTCTTGGCCTGTGAAAATGAAAAAAGGGAATGCCAACTAGAAAATACCCCCAAAGTGTTAAATTGGCCAAGCACTTGTTTTTTACTATTTGTTTCAGTTTGGCAATACTAAAGAAGCTCAGTCATAGCTGGTTTGTTTGGTTTATTCGCCTCTTCCAATTACACTGTGCAAACAGGGAACATTATTTAGTGTTATTTAAGCATGAAATTATAACAGATCATTTTAAATATCAAGGTCCTAAAAATAAATCTTTCTATCAAGGCACAGCAAGTCTAGATCTACTAGCTCGTTAACATCCACCAGGATAGGCAGATGGCAGGAAAACCATGGTGGAGAGCTCACCGTGTACAAGATCTGTTGCTAGCCTTCCTGGAGATCATGAAAAGTTGGGCAGCCCAGCTCTAGGACTGCACTGCTGGGGCTGGTATAGAAAGGGACACAGGTGTAGAGCCAGCAGTAGCACAGCCAGAGCAAGCCTGATGTTCCTCAGAGCAGCATCCTGCACAGTGCCCTGGGCTCTTCCAAGTCCACACAGCCCAGAGGAACAACATCAGCCCAAGATCTCCATGGAAGGTCTCTCCGGGTCTCACCTTTGTAAAACCTGGTCTTTAAGAAGGGTTTTGTGATTCCTTCATTCCGGGAGGTTTTCCTACCCAAAAAGTGTGCCTACAGCACCTCACACAGCTCTGTGTGGTATTTACACTTCCATTCAGTGGAGAATGGGTCCCCACACCCTTGCAGTTAAACCAGGACTCTTGGCCAGACCACGTCATGGCTCCCTCTTCAAGCGCTTCATCTGGATTTCCTTCCCTTAAAAGCTAAGGAGACATGGTAAAACACAGAATGAGATTGGCCTGTGCTGGCCAAAAGGAAAAGGCATGGACCTGTGCCATGGGAGAAGCTCCCAGGTCTAATTTAAGCTCATTAGAGATTTTCACACTACAGTTCCATGAGCCAACACCACACAGGAGCAACAGCCCCAGGACTACATTAGCCTGATGCCAACCCTCATCCAGCTTCCAGCTACCTCATGCTACAAAGTGTCTTCAGTGTCCCATCTGGGGCCTCAAAGCAAGCACCAGGGCTCCATTTGCAGAAATGCTTATGCCTCTCATGCAGCCCCATCAGCCACACAAGACCACCACAGCCCTGCTGCCCAGACATCGTCCCACACAGTGAGCTCCCTTTTCAACTGGTGGTGGATCAGAGGCGACGTGCAAACAAAATCTCTTTGGGTAGAGCGAGCTGTGGGTAAGAGTGGGTTGCAGCAGAGCTCTGCTGTCCCCACACATGCTGCTTGTTTCTTTGCAAGTTGTCTTTACTTTAAGAAACCCCAATCACTCTAATCCCTAGGAGTAAACTGTTCCAACCACAGCCTAGACAGCTGCTCACTACTCAGCATCGCTGGCCTGGCTTCAGCCCTGGCTGAGATGGAGTGAGGAGGAACCAAGACCTGCAGCCAGATGCACCATCAGCCCCTAAAGAAGTCCTAACAAGCCAGGGTAAGTAAGCCCCAGACTGCACCATAAGCTATTTTCCTTTGGGTTTGGCATCTCTAGTTAACCCCTTCCCTACCTCCCCAAGGGGACAGGAACAATCCAGACCACACCAAGATCTCCGTGGAACAGTACTCCCCAAGATTCAAAGGGCAGCAAAGCACAGCAAGACAAGATGGAAACATTTGCCCAGAAAATACCAAGCTCCAAGCCAAGCCTACCTTCAGCCCTTAAGGAATTAGGCCACATTAGCCAGGGTAGACCCCTGCTGTGTGGCCCAGGGTTGGCCCATAACCTTTTTGCTTCCTGTAGTGGGTTCCAGGTTGGCTGTTACTATTGGGGCCATAAGTCACCTCATCTGACAGGTACGGCCGCCTGGAGATTTCCCCGTTACAGTCCTACCCAGCTATAAATATCCTTTTCTTCTTCAGGGAAAGAGCATCTGACCCAAAGTGTATGAAGCTTCCTGACAGGCTGGGAAAAAGAGAAGACGTTTAAATGTCAGCTAAAACAATCTTGATTTTCTTTTCTAAATTTGCAAAGCTCCCAGAGTCACTGGAGTGAGGCATTTGCCTGTTTGAAGTTCAGCCTGAAAAATCCTTTTGCAAAATATTTGCTGAAACACAATAATGTTGGAATTGGAGGGGATTAAAACAGCTTCTGTCTTGGCCCCATCCCCCCTGAAGCCCCTCTTCAAGAGGGTTTCTGTAGAGGCAGGGTCTTAGGTCCCTCTGTCTTGAAGGCGCAATACAAAAGAGAGTGGAAAAGAAATAAAAACGTAAAGCTCCTAACATCACTATTATTGAAATGCCTCATTTGACATTTTGACTGTTTCAATTAGCTAACAAGGAACGCTCCACTTAATCCACCCTCAGATGCTGAAAGGAACTAAATCTTTCCCTTCCCCCATCCCAGATCCTGCCTGGCAGCTACTTCCCAACCACCAGAGAAATTCCAGCCTGGGTGACAGCTCTTGCCCCAAGGGAACCATCAAGCCAGAGTTTACCCAGCCCAATACTGGCTGACATCAGGGAGCATCCTTCCCCCAAACTGTGCGCACCTTCAGATTAAGCATCAGAACATCCAGGGAAGAAGCATTTTAGGAATGACAAGAGTAATGTGGTGCTGAGAGACCATCAAAGAGCTGGCCTCTCTCCCTTATTAGGCTTAATCGACAAGGAACCCTTGCTGGTTTGAACTGTGGCAAGCTGAAAAATCACCTGCAATGATTTGATACCTGCAAAAGAGGATGAAACACTATTAAAACATTGCCCATCTCCTGCACATGGTACTGGGCTAATTCAATTGTTTGATTTCTCTCATCATGGTCACACCCATGGTCACACATGGCCACCCTTACCTGCAGGGCTGAGAAAGCCCCATGCATCTGGGGCATGAATTTCCCTCAGCTCTTCCCCAGTATGGGCAATACAAAGTTTGTTTAGACAGGGATGTCTCATCCTACCTTTACTCCTCTGCATTCCCACCACAGAAAGACAGGGTGGAGAGCTGGAAAGTTTCTTAACTCCTAGGAAAAGCAGATGAAGTCCCACCAGGCTCAGCCCAGCACCCGGGAGCTACCTTACCCACAAATAGAGCTGTCTCTTCATGAAAAAAAAGAAAAGCATCACTGTGCCTGCAGAAGGGACCTGGCAACAACAACTTCCCAGGCAATTGCCCAGATGATCCACAGGCACAAAATACCTGGTGCATCCCCACCTGAGGCACCTCTATTAATCACAGCCCTCCACAGTTAAAGTTATTTAATTTGGAGGTGAGTGAGAGAAGCCACTGAGCTGTTAATGTCCAAGGGTTAAACTTGCCCCAGCCGAACACTAAACCCATTTTTACAATCTGGCAGTGCTCCTTGCCTATTAAGCAGCTCTGGCTTCAGAGAAGAGGTATTGATTTATTTCGCTTTTATGGCTGGAGGTATTTATTCCTATTTGCTTTCTCACTTCTTCACCCCAGCTGGGG
The DNA here is from genome assembly GCA_013399075.1 of Chloroceryle aenea. NCBI lineage: Eukaryota > Metazoa > Chordata > Aves > Coraciiformes > Cerylidae > Chloroceryle > Chloroceryle aenea. The sequence goes on from VWZY01002903.1 coordinate 517,456, forward strand.
GGGGATAAGGAGGAGGAAAAAAAGAATTACAAGGGTGATGGAGCCAAGAGGTGATGACTCAGGGTTTTCTGAGGGAGGGCATGAAGTCTGGGACAAGGGAGGTGGGGACCAACTCCTAAGCTACACCAGGTTTGTCACAGCTTTTAATTTTGTGATGAGAACCAGATATGTGGTGGGGANAACTTCAGAGGGAAGGATCCTATCAAAGTTGTGTCCCCATAGGGTGCTTTGTGAGTTAGAGCTTGATTGATTTGTACCAGCTAAGGACCTCAGCAAATCTGTCCTGTGGGAAGAATGTCAACGCTTTCCCCTATCTTAAAGCCAATCTGGAAAGGAAGGTAAAACTACACCGTTGCCAGAGACAAGCGTAGACTAACATCCCTGATTTTAGGCCATTCCCCATCCTGCTGCAGACACCCATTTCCAGGCAAGACTCCTGGACAGGACCCACAGTACTGTTTCTAACACTGTCTTTCAGATCTCCTGCTGCTAGAATGGAAGCTGGGAGGTGGCTTTGTTCTGCAGGGACAATACAGATGCAGATTTCCACTTGCACCCTTCCAGATGTTTCTTTGCACAGAGGTGACATGCCCTGAGATGCCTGGGGATGCAGCAAAAGCACCAGGAGGACAGTTCAGACCCCTCCAAGGCAACAAATGCTCTGGCTCATCGCACAACCCTCATCTCATGTGATCAGCTTGATCTGCCTCATAGTTTGGGATCTGCTTCTCAGAAATGCCAAAAAGTCACTCACTACAAAAAAAACCCAAACCATGTCCATTTTCAGCAACATCCAATGTCAATGCACCAGCCTTAAGCTCTGCCACAGAAACTTCTCACAATGCAGGACCAAACATAAAGCATCCTGCTCTCCTGTGACTGCCTGGACTGTTTTGGTAGCTGGTGAGTCTGGGGAGAGGGTGCTTTCCAGTCCTGTCTGCATGCAATGCACACACAATACAAGCCTGTGGTCTGTAGATGCCATCTTATGATTTCTGAAAACACAGTTCATATCTTGGTTTCTGATATCCCACAGCACAGGGTATAGGAACAGAAAGTGAGCACTGGAAGCCAGGAGAAGAAAGGGAGGTGACAGGGGCTGTAAGGGAGAAGAGGAGGGATACCCAGACAAGATGGAGCAGGTCTTGCACAATCCAGGAGAGCTGGAGGGGGATTGAGAAAGGTGGGAAGTGTGTTTCGGAAGCTCTCAGGTGAGAAAGATTGGAGGCTCAGGACTCCATACAAAGCAGCAGCCCCAGAGCACTCTATGTCAGAGACTCTGGTCAAGCACTGAAAAAAAAACCCAAAACAGTAAGGATTTCTGGGAAGAGTTCGGAACCAAAGGCTCCTCCTTTGCACCCCACTGAACCTGTAAAACACAGCATCTCCAATCAGCCACAAGGTCCCAAAGACTGTAACACACACACATGCACACCAACCCCCGTCCCCAAGATGCCTTGTGCATCCTCCACCAGAATCACAGAATCATTTTCGTTGGAAGAGACCTTTAAGATCATCAAGTCCAACCATTAGCCCAGCACTGACACATCACCACTAAACCATGTCCCTCGGCACCACATCTCCATGGCTTTAAAACCCCTCTGGGGATGGAGACTCCATCACTGCCCTGGGCAGCCTTAGAATCATAGAATGGTAGGGGTTGGAAGGGACATCTAGAGATCATTGAGTCCAACCTGCCAGTGTAGGAACACTTAGGGCATGCCACACAGGAACAGATCCAGGTGGGTCTTGAAAGTCTCTAGAGAAGGAGACTCCCCAGCTTCTCTGGGCAGCCTGTTAACAACACTTTCAGCCAAGAAATCGTTCCTCATGTCCAACCTAAACCTCCCCTGGCATAACTGGAAGCCATTTTCTCTTGTCCTACTGCTTGTTCCTTGGGAGAAGAGACCGACCCCACCTGGCTCCAACTGCCTTTCAGGGAGTGTCAAGAGTGAGGTGGTCTCCCTTGAGCCTCCTTTTCTCCAGGCTGAACAACCCCAGGTACCTCAGCCACTCTTCACAAGACCTGTGCTCTAGACCCTTCCCCAGCTTTGTTGCCCTTTTCTCTGGACATGCTCCAGCCCCTCAATGTCTTCCTTGGAGTTAATGGCCCAAAACTGCACCCAGGGTTCAAGGTGCAATATTTAGCCTAGTGTACAAAAGGAGAATTTGGGCTCCCATCCCAGCTGCTTGTTTGCCATCCCCACTCCTTCAAAGAGGATCCACGTTTCCATTCGTCAAACACCACATGCAGATACAGAGAGAATGAAAGGAAGGAGCAGACGGGCAGGCTGGTGGCAGATAGCACAGGAGCCACCACAGAGCACAGCCAGTTTATGCTTCATTAGCATCCTCTCCAGCAAGCTGCGAGCGCAGCCTTTCAGTCTGGTACACACAAACAGAGAAGAAGGGAAGGAGGAACATTTTTCTATTTGGAGTCCATCTCCTTCCTTCCAAAACCCAGCTAAGCCCCACTGTGACTTCCCTGGGCTCAAAGGTGCACAATTCTGCTCCAGCATCTCCCGCTCTAGTTAAATATACCTTCAGGCAAACGTCAAGAGTGAGCCCAGTTTGAAACTTATTGCATTGTCAAGATGACAAGTGCTCTGCCAGGCTGTTAGTCTCTGCTGCCCTTCCTGTGCCTGTTCCCCCTCCCCTTCTGCTCATTAGAAGCTCCCTTGATAAACCAAGGCTAGGTCGTTGGGTTTTTTTTAATCATTTAAATGTTTTCTTAACTTCAAAACATCAACAGCCACGGGAATGAAAGAAGAAGGATGCTTTCCCTCCAATACAGATGGAGATTCAGCCTGCTGTAATGTGGCACAGTGGAGTCCCAGCGTGTTGTACTCCTGGGTCAAGTAAGCAGGATCCCAGCCTGGAGGTCTCGGTACCCTACATAGACTGGCTGCTGCCAGCTCACCCCAGCTTGGCAATTCTGCTGAGTGAGTCAGAAGAGCCAGCTGGCACATCCTGCTGCAGCCTCACCTACCCCAACTTTCTCCATCATCATCCCCTGGTACGATATTCAAAGTCTCCTGCTTCTGTCCTCCACACAATAGCATTAGCAAGCAACCCAAAGCAGTGTTTGTATGAGGCTGGAGTAAAGGATGGAGCCAGATTCTGGGTGACACTCAGGAGCATCAACAGCACAAAACATCCTGACAAAGGAGCCCAGGAGCCAGGCAAGAGTGCATCTGGAAGTCCAAGACACAGGCTAGGGACAGAGCCAGGCAGCCAACAGTTCAGTCACAACTGATCCCAGCATGGGACTGCAGTGACTTTCTCTGTGCCATGAAAGATTGAAAGCCCTGAGGTTGTTCAGCCTGGAGAAGAGAAGGCTGAGAAGGTATCAGATCACTGTTTATCAATAGCTAAAGGGCAGGGGTAAGATCAGCAATTTGGCACATGGCCTTTTCCCTCCTGGCAGGCTTCTCAGTCCCTGTGCATCTGAGTCCTTGGATTTCTGCTCCTGGCTTCTGGGTCCTTTAAGCTTATCCATTAAGGATGGAGTTAACTGGTTTTGAGAAGCACAAACCAAACTCCCCTTGAAAACAAGCTGGTGCATTAAACTTTCCTACAGACCTTTTGCACTGCATCCTTCTGCCTGCATTCCTCATGGCAATAAAATAATAATTCTCTTGCCCTGTTAGATGTGCTGGAAAGCATCTTGACTAACAGCCCAAGCCCCTGGAAGGGCTTGCTTTAGGTCTTGGCCAAGCCCTTGAATCAAAACAGCTTGAAAGGGGAGATGAATTAAGCATTGTCCTCTTTGCCTGCAAACAAAGGCCTGGGGATGAGGAATAGAGGCCATCTGAAACAGAAGGGACCCACAGGGCTGTCAGAGATTCCTCTTGCACAATTTACACTTCCCATTAAGCTGTACTCCAGAGTTAAAGTTTTCAGTTGTCACACCCTGGCTTCCTCGGAAAAGAAGTTCATACAACTGTGCAACATGCCTGCCCACCCATCTCCCCAGCAGTTATGGGACCAGCTGATGAAAAAAGCACTATTGCAACAAGGAGGACAAGTGGTCAGAGGGGAGATTCTGCTGCTGCTGCTCAGAGCAGTGTGGTGGAGATCAATCTCCACTGGCTCTCACAGCGTCTGCAAGCAGCAGCAGCAAGTCCTGCAGCCGGGGGTGAATGGCCATGGGAGGCTGCCTACCTTGCCTGGGCTCTTGCCGCACGGTCAATCCGTTCTCCGTGGCTGCTTCCTCTTCCTTCCCTGAGCACACACAGCATCTGGCATGATGGGTCCCCAGTCTGAGCAGGGGTTTCTTGGTACTACTGACAAATAAATAACCATGATTAGCTCCTCTAAATGAGCATTCCCATCTTCTAATAAACATCGTAAAAAAGGAGAAATGAGACTTAATTCACTTTTATTGTCACAACTGACATGTTGCAAGATCATAATTGGACGGAAAAGAGTTTCCAGTAAGGAGATGCTGTTTAACTAACTCATTAGCAGCAGCCTGACAGAGACTGATGCTCCAGTCACAGGAGGTGGCAAAAAGGAAAAACAGACTCACCCTGTGCCCCCCGACCTGCCCATGCCCCAGACACATCCCCCAGACAGCTCCAGGAAGGGACTCACATTAAAGAGTCTCTTAATTCAGGCACATGGCAGCCAGCATGGCACACACCCATTCAAACGTTTGCCCTGTGTTCCCTTCCATCAGCCTGCACCAGTCAGTAACAACCCCAACAAGGGGGCTGTGGGCAGCTATGCTCGGACTGAAACTGTCTGAGTCCTTCACAATTCCCATTCCTTCTGCATGACCTACAGGATATTTAAAAGTCCCTAAGCAACAAGAGCTCTTTGTAGGCTGCACTTCAAATTCTCCTCCAGCACTGTTTCCATGCTGGGGTCCTCACAAGGCCTTGGGAAGGCAGGCAAAGAGTGTAGTTCCTCACCTTTCTCCCAGAAAGCAGAGGGACCACTTTGCCTCACGCATTAAAAAAAAAAAAAATCATCCCAGGGACTGAGTCAGATAAAACATTACCCCAGTGAGGCAAACTTTCCAGTAAGCTCTGAAACCCAGGGGTTGGAATGGAAAATGCTGTGCAGTTGTCACTGCCACCCCAGCATCAGCAGCCCTCGAGCATCTCAGACTTGGACAGACAGACAGCTCTGTGCCAGTTGTTCCAACCAGCAGATCTGGAGCAGTGCCTGTCTGGTTTACTCCAGCTCTCTCTGTCCCAATGCAGATAAATTTAGTTTTCTGCTCTCGCTGCCTGGGGAAGAGTAGGGAGGGGGAGCTGACATCTTTCAAATGAGACCTTAAAAATAAGCTGTCTGCTTGTCTGGACATTGCAGAATCCCAGGCAGAGCTTTGTCTGGATAAACGAGCTCACTCCAGCACCCTAACCAGGTTATACCCTAACCAGACTCCTACCCACCCAGAAACAGCTTCACTTCAGCAGCCTGGCAGACCATGTTTGTAGCACAACTGTCATGACTAGCGTGTCCTCCTGTGCTCTGGGGTGTGCCACCATGCTGTGTGCTGCAGACACACTCAGCAACAGTCCCTGCTCTTTGTTTCTTAAGGCCTTCACAGAGATCTGAAGGACAAAGGGCCAGAGAAGAGCCAGGAACAGAAGTCCAGATCACCCATTTTCCATAACTGTGACACACTCCAGTCAGTAGCCTGGTTTCCCTTCTAACGAGATACTTGCTTTCCCCAGGGCTGCAAGCTGCAATGTAAAGGCAAGTAAGCATTTGGCAAAGAAAATAACAGGATGAATAAAACCATGTGTTTGTACAAGAGAGCTTTTGCTCTGATCTTTAGTGCTGCAGTATGTTTTGACCTACTATTGCAAGACTGAGCTATATCTTCCCTCCCTCCAAATGTGACAGAAGGCAAAAAAGAAGCCGCGGCTGATGCCGCAGAGCCCTATGCTGGGATTCCAGCTGACAAACAGCATCAGCAGAGCTGCCCACACGCACATGGATTAAAACCCACACCCTCCACTCTCCTGTTACCTGCAGGAGGAAGCGCACACACACACTGATGTATATATACATACGGGCCCAATTCTCCTTTCAGATGCTTGGTGAAATACCACCAGCCTCCAACAGGTTTGTACATGGGGAGAAGCACACCCACAAGATATATTTCCTAATGAGGGCTGACATTTATCAGCTACCACAGATCCTGTGGTAGCAAGAATAAAACTTACAGGCAGAACCATTTCTGCCTGGGCAGGACTGTTTTCTGGCAGCAAGCCAGAGGGCTGGAAACAGGTGTGGGCTCCAAACAGTCCCAGTAGTAATGGCGTGCTGAAAATGTAGGGATCGAAGAGCCACCCAATATATATGAGAAGCTGAGAATGGGTTTGCAAGCGGCATCTGCTCTTGTGCAGCATCCAAGGGGAGGATCAACGACTCTAAGCAGCCTTCTTTGTACAGTCTCTCCAGGCTGTCTGGCTACCATACAACTCTGTTGGCTTATCAGCTCTTTGTTGATACAGAAGGGAAAAGGCCACTTAGCGTGACTATCAGAGGCTCACTTAGTAATGGAGACCCCAAAAAGCACTAACAAACCACTGGGATCCCACCCAGGACAGGATTTCAACTTGGAGGTTTGTTCCAGAGAGCTTTAGTGCCAGCTCCTCTTCAACATGGGCAAGCCCCGAACCACAAACAGATGAAGTGTATTTTGCAATGGACTCCAAATCCTCACTGGATGTGCATCATCTGATTTACTATTTCTGCCAAGGAAGGTAGATTTCTTCCCAAATTTAGCAGCCACCAAATCAATGTGAGTGTTCACGTGGGGATTTGCCACAAGCTTTTGTTAAGCCAGGAAAGGACTTGAAGACTGAACAGCCTTTCCCTTGAGAGGCATTGAGACCACAGCAAGCAGCAGCCTCACTCCATCACAGCATGGGTTATAACCATCATAGAATCATTTGGGCTGGAAGAGACCTTTAAGACCATTGAGTCCAACCGTTAACCAAGCACTGACAGGTCGCCACTAAACCATGTCCCTCAGCACCACATCCACACAGCTTTTAAACCCTTCCAGGGCTGCTCATGAGGTATCTCATTCCTGCCTAAATGCAGTGGTGATCCTGTTTGGAGCTGTTCACCCCCCTTTCACAGATGACACAGTGACAAAAGACAAGAAGATGACAAGGAAAAGATATCAGTGCTCCAAACCGTTCTTTTAAACTTCAACCCTAGCTTGGCATGCAGAGCGTGCAGCCGTGAGTTTATTTTTCAGTGAACAAGTTTCTTTTCTTCCAATCAACTCTGAGGCAATAAGAGGTGGGTTCCAACACAGCATAAATCTGCCAGCAGCATATCAAGGCTTCTGAATAGCAAGGGCACAGACAATTGTCCAGTGGAAGAGGGGGAAAAAAAAAGGTCAGAGCAGTAACTCTTGCAGTATTTGTTCCACAAACAGAGAAGGTTTACACAGCTTTTCTGGGCAATTATTGGGCAGGAAATAAATCTCGACAGAAACTCATCTTCTCCCTCTTTGCAGCTGAATCTCTTTGCCTCACTCCCCTAGCAATGGCCCCAAAATGCTTTGCAACAAGATGTCAGTTACACAACCCAAGGCTGTCCCCCAAGAGCCAGTGGAGAACTGTATTAAATTTAATAGCATTGCTCCAGGTAATCTACAGCCGCTTATAATCAATTGTCCATGCCCGCTGCAGCATGACTAGAGCCATCCTCCCAGGGCTGCAGGTGCAGGGCTGGCAGAGAAAGTGTCTGCATGGGCTGGAGATGAGGCCAAGATCTCACACGGCCTTGAACACATGGAGAGGCTGGCAGTAGCCAGTTCACCCCTGTGTCCTTGTTCAGCCAGGGTTCGAGGTGTCTCAGTGGACGGCACAGGGTTACAGCCCAGGAAAAAGGGCTAGAGAACAGGTCTTGTGAGGAGTGTCTAGGGCTGTTCAGCATGGTGAAAAGGAAGCTCAGGGGAGACCTTTTCACTCTCAACAACTCCCTGAAAGACAGTTGGAGCCAGGTGGGGTTGGTCTCTTCTCTCAAGGAACAAGTGACAGGACAAGGGGAAATGGCCTCAAGTTGTACCAGGGGAGGTTTATGTTGGACATGAGGAACAATTTCTTCCCCACAAGGATTCTCATGACCTGTCCCAGGCTGCCTAGGGCAGTGGTAGAATCCCCATCCCTGGAGGTGTTTCAAAGCCATGGAGATGTGGTGCCGAGGGACATGGTTTAGTGGTGACCTGGCAGTGCTGGGTTAATGGTTAGACTTGATGATCTTAAAGGTCTCTTCCAACCCAGATGATTCTGTGAGAACACCAACTCCAAAGAGACTATTATCCATGCCAGGGAGAAAACACCAAGAAGGAGCCAGTGTCTCCCTTTGGCATCAGTTCAAAACAGCAAGAAAAGCACTGTCTATGCAGAGAGAAATGATGCACAGGGAGACAGGAAGGAATTCCCCTCTGCTGTGGCAGAGCTAGAAATCCATCAGCATCTCCTGCAGCCCCTAACACCCCGTATGTCCTCCATGCTCTGCAGCACCAGCTTTGTTCCATCACCCAGGACCAGCTCCAGGCTCCAGCAAAGCAGAGCATGAGCAGCCGTGAGTGAGGGGACAGGGCTGGGAGAGGGAAGGAATGGAGAGCTAGGGTGAGAGCTTCAGGAGCAGGTCTTGATACTCTCACTCTTGCCATCCAGGTAGGAAACACTGTCACTCACACCTCAACACTTCCCTTGGTGGAAGCAGCAGGAGTTAGCTCAAACCACCACCAAAAACTGAAGAGGAGGTGGCCCCAGATCCCAGGTTAGCTGCTACCACCACGCCAGACAAGTTCAAACAAGATCTGGATCTAGCCTCTATTTTTGGTCAGCAAAACAGATCTAGCCTTCCCAATAGATTCACAAAACTCAAGGAGCCCAGAGATCTACAAACCACTCAACTGATCTCTTGCTCAGACCTTTGCTGAACATGGAGCTTGCCTTCCACCCTGCTCAGCTCTTCTGGGGATCTTGGCAAGGGGCTGTATTTTCTTGCCAGCTTTAAGGAGAATGGTAAGAGGGAAGAGTCACAGTCCCCAGAGGCAGGAAGACATACCCATCTCTGCGAGTCTTACTCTTCTCCTGAACACAAGTGGGTTGAGCCCATGATAAAACATGGTCAGGAGAAGTCAAGCGAGCTCAGTCCCTCTAAGAGCTGCAAGGCCTTCAAGGAGGGGCCAAAGACATGCAGCAGCTGGCTCCTCAGGTAGCCCATCACCCAGACTGCTTTTGGAGGGTCATGCTCTGTGTGCCAGAAAGTTTTTGCTTGAATTGACACTGTCTGTGAGGGACCGGAGCATCCAAGCCTCCCTCCAGCCTTTCTCCCTTGACAGTGATGGACTAAGAAAATACCTATTGCATTGGCATCCAAGAGAGATGATAAACAGGGACAGCCTCTGAGATGTGGTCTCCATCTAGACACACATCAGAAGCCCTGGGACAGGAAGAGGGTATTTAGCCCAGCAACCCCATAACTCAGGTACCAAGCCAAACTAGGTGCAAGGACAAGGTAGCAAGTGACAGCTCTAAGCCTTCAGGAGCAATTAGTCCTCTCTCCATCAACATTTTCCTTCCCTATCCTCGCAGCTCTTCTCCAGCCCAGCAGCAAGGCCCTATTCCCACACACTCACCCTCCATGCACACTGACTGCATCTGAGGTAGCAGAATCTTCTGTCTGCATCTGCAAACAGGGGTGGGAAACGAGTTGAGCATCATTAATGCCAAGACATTTACCAGCAGCTCCCAGTCACGGCAAGGGACTCCCACCCCCTCCAAAACCCAGGTTCCACCCGACCAACAGACAGCTGTCTGAGCAGTCAAGCCTGAGCTGATTTCATCACAAGGAGGGAAGGACAGCCAGAAAACTACTGTCCAGCCTGCTGAAAACCCCGGTCCCCTGAGGTCACAAAATCCAAGCAGTTCTCACTGGAAGCGATAAGAGGCAGCAGGGTGCTAAGCTGTCCACTTCAGCTCAGAGTAAATCTCAGAGCTTCTCCAAAGCTCTGCACGAAAGGGAACACAACAGCCGGTGCCCTCTTGAACAGAAACATTGCCATCTAGAGGCCCCTTGCCTTGGTTGGGAAAGAGCTTGAGAAAACCTGGGAGGAATTTCCATCCTCTGCAGGCTGCTGTAGGCCAGTGAGCTGTTAGCAAGGACACAGGACCTGAGGTTTCCACGGGCCAGACTCCAACACTAATCAACATTGGGTAGAGAGCTTTAAAGGATGCTGCAACATTCGGGTCTGTCTTCTCTCCTTGGGAGAACTTGGCCAGAGCTCAGGCAACCGTTCCTTCTGCTTCAGTGTGTTTAAAGGCTTACCGTTGCCCTCAGCAACTCACTTGGAGAGACACGAGCTGAAGAATCTTCCCCATGCTCATGAGTAGGCCATCCCGAGGTGACTGAGCTGTCCTGCGTGGGGACACCAATGGAGCCTTACTGGAGAGTCTGTTCAATGGAGACAGATGCAAAAGCACCTGTCTATTGATCTCAAGCCCTTTCTGTACGTGAGGAGGTACCAACCACACAGCAAAATCCCCTGTAAAGGTGGGCTCAGATGCCAGCAGGCCCCATTTTGAATAAGGCCCCTGCTCCACAGAGACATTCTCCAGAAACTTTTTTGGTCCACACTCCTCTCCAAGATAGTCCCTCACATGCAGCTCTGTCTCCATCACACAAGACCAGAGGCACATCAGGACACACGACATACAAGTAGCACTTCCTGATCAGCTGAAAGAAGCAGGGCCTCCAAAGAGGAGTATGCTTCAGGCAGCAAACAAGTGTCCAGTGCAAGGTTGCCCCCAGTGTCTTTCACTGGCACACTCACTGCTGCAGACATCACACCTACACCAAAGGCCCTGGAAACCTCAGCCCCAGGAAACCTGAGGGACAGCAGGGGCAAGCTGCACATGAAGCTGGAGATCAGCAAGGCAAGGAAAGTGGGGGCTTAGACAGACCACATGGGAGACAATGTGTCAGGAAATTCAGTTAAGGTCAAAGACAACATTCTCATTTGGGGTAAACTGAGGCTGGCCCATTGAAACCAGCAGTTGAACCAGTGAAGAACAGGAGCTGGAGCATGAAGCCTCCCAGAAAATGGCCTAGACACCCTTAACTCTGCCCCACAGCAACTACACACCCCACTGCCATGCACTGTCCCATGTCATAGGACACATCCACCTCTCCAAGCTCACCTGCAAGTGCCCTTCTCACACTCAAGTGCAACTTCAAGCACGTCCTCAAATCCAGACCAGTGCTCAGTCGAGAAGCTTTTGTCAGAACAGATTAATTTCTGCTGTTTGCAGCTTTCTACCTGAGCTACCTCAGAACTTGAGCTGTCTGGGGAGGAAAAGAAGAGATAATAAAATCCCCTGAATGTGTAGATCAGAAAGAAAGTCTGGTTAGGTGTCCCACAGTCCTCTTGCATTTTTAAACTGGAGAATCACTGGAACTACTAAGGAGTAGGAAGGAAAAGCCCACCCTGAGCTCCAGAAATCTCATCTGGGAAGGTGACACAATACAAAAACACACTTCAGCAGGAGTTCTTCAGTCTTAATTATGGCTGGTCCAGGCCAGGCAGCCATTAAATTGCTTCCACAGGGAGCTGCAGTTAGTAGCCACTAACAGATGAGTAAAATGACACCCCAGGATTAAAGCCACCAGCACCTCTGAGGACCAACAGAGGGGAATCTTCCTGGCAGCTTTTCCTTCCTCTCCTCTGCGGTCAGCAGGTTGATGATGGATGTCTGAGTCCCAACCCTCCCCTCCCACAGCACATCATTTGATTTGCCACAGACATGGGGCTGGAGGTCCCCGGCAGGGCTCTGCGTGCCAGGAGAGGTCACTGTCTCTTTGAATAACGTCCTCTTGGAGTGCCAAGAAGTGACATCAAGCTTTGCCCCTTGCCACCCCCTTAGCAGCATAAGGATGCTAGTCAGAGTAGGGGTTATAGGAGGCGCGTTCCTCGCCATCTCTGGCTGCCCATACATGATTTATACTTGCTGTGTCAGACTAACATTTACATACGTTGGCATGATGCACACACTGCCTCCCAGCAGCAGCAGCACAGAGACGGCCGGGAAGACCATGCCAGCCCAAGACCTCTTGCATCCCATCTCCACAGCAGATTCCTGATCCCCCTAACCCTGCCAGCAATGCTGGGCTTGCCGAGGAGACCATCTCCTGGGATGCCACTCTTCAAGGGACCATGCTGGACAATCCAAATCACTTCAAAGCTTCGCTGACAAGATCTTGAGACAATGTGAGAACCAACAACACGGTGGTACAAGAGACAGAGCCAGGATGCAGGTCACATTGAATGCACTTGCCTCCCCACATATTTTCCGAAACATCCTTTGCAAGCCTGCCTTCTGCTCTCTGACCCCACTTTGACAGGCAATGGCTGGCCTACAGACCAGCAGATTAAACAAGAAATAGCACATGGCTGACAGAGATAGGGAGGAACAGACAAAATACGTAAGAGACAGACCCAGCTGCAAGGAATGCACAGAGGGAGTCAGCACTGTGAAAAGGGCTGGCTCTGCAGAGCAAGGAACATCCCAGGTCACATCTGGGAAGCTCCTCTGCTCCCAGCATTTGCAGTTTCAAGTTATTACATGACCTTACTTTAAAACAATCCCAAACATCTCATAACATCATTACAGTACAGAGTCTACAGCTGCATTTCCTCCTTCTTCCCCTTCAAACCCCACCTTTACTGCTGCTCACCAGCCCACACACAACCACAAGCCACCTACAAACATCACCCACCACTGTGGAGACAGTTAACATTTATGGTGGTATCTCTGCTGCCCTCTCTAGCTGGTAGGACCCAAGGATGATTGTGGGGGTTGAGAGGTTTACTGTGAGGCATTCAACCTGAGGCTAAAAAACTGTCCCACCACTGGGTCACTCACCAGAAGATCTTTCATTACCACAGCCAGATCAGACCCTTGGTGATTTTCAGTATTCAGAGAGAACTGGTGCTGATCTTCCAGCCACCAAGTGTGGATTTAAAAACAAAGTGCAAAGGGAGAAGCGCCGCGGGAGGTGGCAAGGGAGGGGAAGAGATGTTCATTTGTCCTTGGCAGAACAGCATCGCGGCACCAGCAAATGCTCAGCTTCGAGGGCAGAGGAAAGCACCGGCAGCTACAAATTACTAATCAATGTCGGGTAACAACAACAGCAGCTAATAATGAAGGGCTGATCAGCTTACTATGGCAGTAATTATTCCTGACACCAGCCCTCAGAAGACGCATCCAGGCTTAGCACGCTGTCTACCATGATGATAACCCAAGATAACTAGAGAAATTTTCTGCTGGAGAAAAAGAGGGGGAAGAGAAAAAGCCCTCAGCAATTAGCAAGACTTGTGGTGCTAATTACACCGTGAATGGTGCACAGGCTTTGTCAGAGCTAACTTGAGACTTCTCCACAATGCCAGGGAGGGAGGCGAAGTGCCAGCACACCTTTCGCAAAGCGGTGGTGACAAACAGCTTTGGCACCTGGTTATTTTTAAAAACGACAGGACTTGCTGCTGCTGACAGCAAATTCAGCATCAGCCCTTTGCCATCACAACCACCTAGGGAAAAGCCTCTCATTGCCATAGTGTAGAACCGACTGGGCTTCTCTTCACATCACTGGGTGGTACTGTGCATGGCTAAGCTGGGTACAGGACCAATTCAGCCAGTGTGAGACTAGAAATCTTAACTTACCAATGTGTCTGAGGGATGTATGTTCAGAACATGCCGCATTCATCCAGAGCTGCTCAGGATCCTGTGGCAGTGATGCTCTGCAGTGCTGTCGCAGCCTAGACACAAAGATCCCCATTGCTTCCAGCACAACAACTGGTCCTCCTGCTGAAGAAAAGTTTCTGTCAATATCCATTCACCAGCAGAGGAAGGATTATTGCACCCGGCAGGGGTAGCAGTGTGAACGTGTGAACACGTGTATGCTTCCCCCATGCACTTCTTAATGCTCGAACAGGTGAGGAAAAAAAAAAATCTAACAGCACCAAAGGCTTGAGATCACACGTCTCCTCACCCACTTCTCTCCCAAGCAGGCGTAATTAGGCACCGTTTTCTTGCACCCTTCATTCAAGGAGCTGCCAAATTGCTCTCTCAGCAACAGCATGTATTTTATAGATACGAGTTTTGCAGGAAGGCAGCTGCTTCAGGGTGCAGGTCACCACAATAGTCATGCACAGAATACAAAGTTCCACGAGTCCGGAGACGAACAAAGAGGTTGCAGCATTTCTGTGCACAGATCAGTGAGGTTAGAGCAGCAGGAGCATATTGCAGCCATCTCCATCCTCACAGGCTCTTCCTGCTCCTCCAAGGCTTACAGGCTTTGGTGCATTACAGGGAACAGGGGCTTTACCTTTGCCACAGTGGCCTTGCAGAGAGCCCTGAAACCCACCAGGAATACAAACCAGGCACTTCACTGGCTTGGCAAGATCCAGCAATTTGAGAGACATCAGAGGTGCCCATCAGCTCTGTGTTTATGGCCTGCAAAACTTCCCAACACATCCCAAATTTGAGTCCTACCCCCATAAGGGTGTCCTGTGCTGTCTTGGATGCCCCAGCCCACTTGCCATGCTGCAATACAGCCCGCAAGCCTATTACAGGACAGCGTCAGGGGGGTGCGGCTACCAGCCCTTGCACAAACAAAATCCTATCACAACAGGGATCCTGATTCCAGCCTTTATTTACAGAAATTATTACAAGGGACCCTGAGGGAAATCATGGTTCTGGGCTTTACACACTGAATTCATCACTGCTAGGGAAGAAGCTTCATAATGCTCGAAGACACAACAAGATGCAAACTACCTCAGAGTTGTATGTCATGGAGTGGGGAAGGGAAAAAAACCTCACAACCACAGACTAAGCCATGACAGGAAGAGAGAAAGGGAATGGTGTACTTATTTCTTTTGTTCAGCCCAAGGCAAATTTCCATCCACAGGGGACACTCACTAAATCCTCTGTACCACTTAATTAAATTACCACTGACCTAAGCACAGAATGCTGTCCTGTCCCACCCCAGCATCCTCCAGCCACAGCCCCATACAGGCATGTGGACAGCCCGAGAAGGGCTAGGGAGGGGTGGAGGATGTAGATGCCGCAGGGCAGAAGCAGTTTGGAGCCTCTGCCACGTGTGATATTGCAAGCAGTGCCAACACTGACACCAAATGCTGGGTTGGAGCATCTCGGTGAGAGGACACAGATGAAGAAAGGGAGCAAACTCCTGTTGTATCCTCCTGAGATGCCACGTCTGAATGTGCAGGGCACATCAAGGCATCAAGCACTCTGGGGTACCCTCCTGTCTGCAATTCATCCATAGCCCAGTGATGCTTGAGCACCAACACGGTCCAGTGGTCAGAGCATTCCCCTGTCACACACCTTGACTGGTTGATATGAGCGAAGAGGGGAGGATTTTCATGTCCAATAGGGAACAGATGGGAGGTCTTCTTGGGGCAGATCAAGCTGTCAGATGCACACTGTTTAGGCATGCTACAAGGGAGGAGGAGGAGGAGGAGGAAGAGGAGGCGGCATCCGACCCCACATGAATCTACACATGTGGCTCCTAAAATTTGTCAGTGCAAAGCAAGTGAGGTATCAGAGAAGGGAAGATGGTCTGTACAGCGAGGTCCCACGACATAGTTGGACTTGATCTCAAATGTCTTTTTGACCCTAAATGATTCTATGATTGTGACACTGCAGCATCAGTACTGTAGCACCATCAGGGTTATAAATCAGAGGGCTGGCACCAGACTGATTGTATAGAGAACACCAGGCACCAGCAGTGACATACACCCACTATAGAGAGACCTTCTGCAGCAGAAAGGTCTCCCTCACCCTGCAGATACTTGGAATAAACAACCCATCATCATTTAGCTGGTATAGAGCCAGAAATGTTGACCTTAATGCCAGTTACACAGGCCAAGAATACTGACAGTGCCTGATCTGTGCACATTTTCAAAAGATGTTTCTTGTTTCTTCAGCTGTTCCTATCCCACCTGCACCTAGAAATTAGGCACTCCACTTGAAAGTATCTCCCCATGGTGAAGGGCTATGGGAGGTGTCCAGCATGCACCACATAGAATCGCAGAATCATTTTGTCTGGAAGAGACCTTCAAGATCATCAAGTCCAACCAATAACCCAGTACTGACAGGTCACCACCACTAAACCGTGTCCCTCAGCACCACATCTACAAGGCTAAGAAATCCCTTTGGGAATGGTGACCACCATCATCCTGAGCAGCCTGTTCCAAGGCTTGACAAACCTTTCTATGAAGAAACTTCTCCTAAGATCCAACCTAAACTTTACTTGGTGCAACTTGAAGCTATTTCACCCTGTCCTATCATTAGAAGGCAGCAAATCCTGAGAGGCAAAAGAAAGGTCCCACCAGTTGACAATGATAGCTCTACAGAAGAAAAAGAGAAAAGGTGCTGCTCAGGGACAGCCCAGGTATGACTGGCACATCACAGAGGGAAAATAAGCACAGGGTGGAAACTCAAGTGCTGAACCAGTGTTCAGAAATTGAGACCGAAACCAAACTGTTCCTCCTTTGTGTCCTCAGTCAACTCTTATATCCTTCTGCTGTCTCCACCAGGAAGGGAGGACAGTCTTCCTCACTTCTATGAACTGCAGCAGCCCTGACAACACGGGGCAACATGGGTGTTGGCCTCTGCAAAGCTGTTCACCAGCATTTGAAGGTGAGTCTGACGATGCAGCTGTTTTCCAAAGTGTTAAGAACACACTTCACTCCAGCTTTTCATCTTGAGCAACATGCAGCGCCAAGGGCAGCTTGCCAAAAGCAAAAATCATATGGATGATGAAAAGTATCACCCCTGGAAATGCACATCCAAAGAAGGTTGGAAACCTCCTCCCCAAAACCTGACAGAAGCACAAGGTTATTTGAATCCCTCCCTTACTGAGCCAATCTCTTTCAATTTTTTCTGACATCACATTTCATGCCTCACCTGCAGAGTGGCTCTGTCCTGGAGAAGGAGGAACCATGGAGAAGTTTGAGAGCAGCACAAAGCCAAACCTCCTGGATCATGCCTTTTGGGTTTTACTGCTTTTCCTCACTAAGGCACATTAGCAGTGAGATTTCAGAGAGACCGGCAACACTGTTAGTTTCTGAGTCATAAGACGGCAACCCTAAGCTGGAAGGAACACCACAGCCCTCTTCATGAACCCATCCTGCTTATCCTCTTTTCACAGTACAATCAGAGGCTAAACTCACACTCCAATGACAGTGCCAGGGATGAGTCATCCTCACTACTGTCAGCTGGAATGATACGGATGAAGTTGCATCGCTTATCAGCAATGAGCCAGCAGGGAAGCGGCTGCAGGACCCACTAGAGGAGCTGACGGTTCCATTAGGAAACTGAGCCCGAAACAGGGACATTCTCAACAGCCCCAACCTTTTGTCCAATTCCTACACGAGCTCAGCATTGCTTCAAAGCCTAAAAGCAAGTTAAACATCTGCTTGCTGAGACAGCAACAGCCACTTACACCTTCCTATGGAGAAGAAAACTTTTGGGGGACTCAATGACAATTTTAGCACCAAATTGTGGCAAGTTGTTAATGTTTTCAAGCTGAGAGTCCTGCAGGGTCAAGGTAGACTCACAGATCATAATGGCTCTGACTAATCACACCCAGGTCCTGGCTGACTGCCCAGTTAAAGATCTGGACTATTCCAATGGGAAGCTGACCCTGATTTAAAGTCAAGCCCAAATTTTACAGCTTCACATTGCAGCTGCCAAGCTCTACCTTACATACTTTCTTTTTGACATAGCTGTTTGGTCTCCTTCTCTTGGCAAGCCACCAAGAAGCAGGACCATTGGCAGAGTTCCATAACTGACAGGTCTAAGAAAGTAACTTCCAGCCAGCTAACCAGCCTGATACATTAAATAGCTGAGCAACTAAAATCACTGGTGAAAATGACTTGCAGCAAAACATCAGTCCTTTGGGGAGGTCTCCCTAAGCCAGCTCACATTAATATGTATTAATGCTAATATTAAAACCTTTCCACTCACACACTTCACCCTCAAGATGCAAGAATGGGAAGCCAGTCACAGAGAAAGAGCCACCCAATCTATTGGAAAAGACTTTTTGAGTGCACCTTTCCAGCTCTAAAAGCAGCCCCTGACATAGCCCTTGGTCTGCAAGACAGGTCCCCATGTTCCTATGATATGTTTAACCCTAAAGACCCAGGGTTCACCAGCATTTTCCTCCTGTCATTCAAAACAAGCTGTGTAATGCCAGTTTGGGCTCCATGATTCACAATGGGAGTGGGTGTGTGAGACATCACCTCTTACCCAAATATATATAATTTTGGCTGACAGCTATAATGGACGTCTCCATGGGAGATTCAGCCAGAGACCACCTCTGCAGGATCAGCAATCTGACCAGAATACAAAGGCAGCTGTTGGCATTGAGACCAGTGCTTCAGGAATCCAGAGCTCAACGAGGCAGTTGCCTTCCCAAATGGCTAAGTAAAGCAGATAAAGCAGCTTTAAGTTTATTTGATGATTTAATCAATAAGATAATTATATTAATTCAATAGTTTGAAACAAAGCCACTTCCTTTCTGTTTGATTTAACTGCATTTCAGAATTTTCATGGCTTAGTTGATCAAACACATAAAATAACAAATTTGTGCTAATTAATTAATCATATATATTTTCCTTAACTATGAATTACAACAGGCCTGGAGGCAGAGTGTGCAGTCACCGAGTGACCACGTAATGACAGCCTATAGATTTGTATCTGCAGTTATCAGGCACCCCACTAACAGTGCCAGAATTCCTCTGTACAACAAGGGGACCAGGCAGAGACCAGAGATGCCAGTGCATCCACATCCTTGAAGTGTGTGTTTCCACATTTCGTACAGAAGGGTCCAAATGCTTCTGGTAACGGAGTAAAGGAGGACTGGTATCTCGTATATATAGTGCTTTGCCATTTACAGGAAGAGTAAAGTGTCTTCTTTTGGGAAGATGGAAGAGTCTAGAGGTGCATTTTTTAGCCTGGTTTCCTATGGAAACACCAGCCACAGGAGCTACCACTGCTGACCAAAGGCACAGTAACATGGTGAGACCCATCCCTAGTATTAATGCACCAGAGAGCCAATGTAAGAGGCTGAAAAGCTGCAGCAGGAATCTCTACCCTTGGTACTAGTGCAGGGAATACTCTTGATAACTCGCTCCCCTTCTCATAAAGGTGCTCCTTGTGTTTGAGAAAGCAGATGGGAGAAGACTGTCCTCCAAAGCTGGGGAGACTGGTGCTGGTTGCAAAGATCCTGGGTTTTTTTGCCTTTGCCAGAAGGACAAAACCCTCACACATACACACCCCTGCCTGCAACTATAGCCACACGGTAATTCCCAGCATTACTGCAGCCTACTTTCAGGCTAATTCTTCTTTCACTCCCTTCTTCCTTCACTTGAAAGTTAGCCAAGCCCTGACACTGCCAGAAGAGATACAGTGAAGGCGATCACAGGTCAGCCTCCTTCAAACAATTCCAGAGTCATCTTGCCAGGTTCCTCTATGGGTAATACCATCAAGAAAAAAAGCCCCTAATTAAAAAGACCTGGACAGCAACCCACCAGCTCCCACCCCTGCCCTGATCAATGAAGCTTGCTAATTAAAAGCAGTTGACCTGAGCAAAGAATGGCTTCCAGGAGATTAGCCCAAGGGAGAGAAAATTTAAGAATTAAATGACTTGACTGGTCTGTTTCATTTTATTTTACAACGCTGTTTTTTCCGCCTCCCATGTGTAGGTAAATGGTGGTTTTGAGGACTCCATCCCAATTTCTAAGAGCAAAAGAGCAGAGAACATGGTCCTGTTGTTTAATTCACTGTCAAATACCACCATCTGAGTGCTTGGGGCTGTTAGAGCAGCAGCTCTGTCTGATCACCAGGTGACAACTGAAAAATGGCCAGGTAGGACCTAATTTCTCCAGTTTGATTAACCAGTCCATTGCACCCTGCCACATCAACAGCAGTGTGAACAAACACAGAAGCAATGCCTCAGACACTCACTCTGACTCCACAGCTGGGATCTTGCTGATCTATTTATCTTTGCCAGCAACCCCTAAGAGATTTATGGCCAGCAATCAAAGGGATATGACCACCATACAACAGCACTCAGGTCAGGTCCACATCATCTGGCCTGATCACCAGTTTGAGTATCCCACTGCACAGGGCTATCTATAAACAGGAGGTCCTAAGGCAAACCGGCACGTAGCAGATACTCTGAGTCTCACAGGTCTTGTAGGATGCACAGGAACAGCAAGGAAGCAAATAGAGGGCTGGACTCTTTGGAGAGTGCTCGCATCTAATTTTCAGTGTTGCTTTGCCCTGCTCACATCAGTGGGAACAGCAGAAGCTCAGCACCTCTAGAAATTCGGTTAACAGGAGACAAAGGGGAGGGATGTAACATTTCCTTGCTTCAGGAGAATTCATTGGAAATGTGGGGAAAAAACAAGCCATACAAGCAGAAAATCCAGTGCAAACATCAGTATTCAAGAGGCTTCACCACAAAATAACTTGAAGGGGGGTTGAGCAGAGCATATGTCTTTGCACAGAAAGAAAGAATATTTTGAGGAGAAAAAAAAAAGCAGCTTTCTAACAAACACTTAGGATTTTGTGCACATTCCACACACAGCCTCAGCATTTCACTTTCTTCTAAAAATCACCATCTTGGAGTTGAGGGGGATAAGATGAAGAACAGGAGCCATGGCAATCCAATTTGTCTATTTTAGTAATCCACTGCCCTTTTTTCTCCCGCAGCCTCCTATTTCTTTCCTCATTCAAGACCCTTCCTTGCTTGGATGATACAGCCTCAGCTTGGCTTGTTGGAGAGCTCTTGTGCTCCCAGGCCACATGCTGTCTCCCACTGCCACTATACACTGTGAGCTGCTTTGCTGGGTGCTGATTCCTCCTGTCCCAGGCAGACAAAAGAAGGAGGCTGCATAGGCAGCTGGGAGCAAAGAGCTCCATTCTCCCTTCAGGGCTTCCTTCTCTGGTCACCATGAAGGAATGAAAACATTCTTGCTCCTCATGGAGAACAGCTTAAGCAGGAAGGGCCAGGCACCTGTGAGAAGAGCTTCACCCACACACAAGGAGAGTGGCCCTCTACAATCCTCACTCAAGACAAAAGACATGCCTGGAAAAGAGCTACTGCAGGCCTGGCTGCTCCTTGCACCATCCCTCAGCAGGTTACCAAGTCAGTTCTGCGCCCATACTTTAATAGCTGCTCTGGTGGTTCAGAGACTGGGCCCTCCACTACAATCCAGAGGCTTTGCTGTGCCCAGAAAGACCTGCAGGGAGAATTAATGGTGCAGAATTAATGTGTCCCATGGCACAGTGGGCTGCCAGCCTGGGCAGCACAGCCAGCCACAGGCACATATCCCCAGCCCCTCCTCACATTCACAGCCACCAGGCACATGCCAAGAACTGGCAAATGGGGCTGGTTTGGTCCTTGGCTTGCTGCCGCAGCAACCCTGCTCTCCTCCAGCTCACAAAACCCAACAAGGATCCAGCTGAGAGACAGCAGATAGGGAGGCCAGCTTCTTTCTCTGAGCATGAAGATCCCCTTGGATAACCTGCTGTGGGGATCCCTGGTGACAAAGCAAGCGGTGGTGATGCCCCTGGTCCTGTTCTGTCCCACTCAGGTCCAGCAGAGCTGCAGGGCCCAGAGGGACCCCCCCCATACTCCTGTCTGTTGATACCAGTTCTTCAGTCATCTCAGCTTCTGCTCTACAATCATTAGGGTCTCTTCACCTTCATACAGCCTGCAGCAACTTGTTTACCGTTCTCCAACCAGCATGGCTTGGACACAATACCAAACTGACCATCAGAGCAAAGCACTTCAGCTGCAATTCCCAAACTAAAATAATAGTCCATTGTTTTCTCCAGTCATCTGAAAAGATCTGATTGTAGGGGAGGAAGAAGTGTCAGCAAAGCATCCAGCAAAAGCAACTGGTCATGAATTAGGAACCTAAGGTAGTACCACCAGAAAAAAAATACACCACCTCCTTGCAAATGCCAACCAGAGGAAGAATAATTCAGCCCCAGAAATCTAAGCATAGTCAAATAGTCTCAGTGAGGCAGTAGCTCATATTCCTTTTCACTGTGGAAAGCAGCACAGAAGCGTGTAGCAATAGACACAGAGTGAAACGCCACACTGCGAAACTGGAGTTGTGTCTCCAAGGTGCCTTAGGAAGGCCATGCAGCTTGTAGGGCTAACCAAGCTCACAGGGATATTATGGCTCATGCCCTGTTTAAGCTGCACAAAGATGCCCAAGATGTTATAATATACTGTTACTCAACCCTGATTCCTCATCCACTGTCCCTGAGGTAACCCCATCGGTTTTATTACCAAGAAGGAGCCAGTTGCAAACCCAACAACTTAACCTTCTGAAGGGAAGCAATTTCATCAGAGATGCAGCAAAACACCTGCACCTGACTTGTGAAGCAAAAGATTTCTTTAAAGAAAGTTCCTCTCCTCAGCAACACTTCCCTCCTGCCCAAAGGCGAGAGAAGTATGGGAAAGTGTGAAGAGAAGCAATGGCGTAGAGTCCATCAGAGGAGGGTGCTGAGATACAGTTCCTTCCAGCTACCTGGCTGAAATTCAAATGCTGGATCAGTGTCTCTGGCACACTGTTAATAGGAAGCAAAGGAGAGAAATGTAATCCTTCCTTCTGGCCTTTCAGATCTACAAACCTCTCCCAGGTAGCAGACAGTCTGGTCCATCAAAGGGAGACTAGAATCAGAAATGAGACCCACATGTCATATAAAATTTCCAGGTATGAGAAATGAAGATGAATTTCTATCGGACAGAGATGCTGTAATAACACGGCAGCAGCTGTGAACTCCAGTCAGGTGAAGGTCAGGGTTTCTTGGCATCCGTTACAGCCATGGGCCTCCCAGAAAACCAGAAAAAGCAAAGGACGAACACTTCCCCTTGGCAAGTTTGCTCCTGTCCAGCTGCCTACTATGGGCTTTGAAGGTTGGAAACTCACTTGGCTGCAGTGAAACAAGGAGAAACATGGAGATATGGAACAAGAAAAGAGTTCATCTTCAAAAACAACATGGTTTTGTTCATCTCCTCTTTGGTCAGCAAGGTAGTTCCAGCTGTGACTTGTGTTCTGGGACTGGAAGGAAAATGCCAGCTGGAGTTCTGGGGAACTGGAGTCACGGAAGTGTCATCTTTGTACAGCTCACATAGAAATGAGGGTGGTATGCCCTGAATGTGCCCTTTAGCCACATAAAGGGAAAAGCACTGCAAAAAAACATGGCACAAATAGGGATACATTCAGCATCCCTTGGGGTACATGGCAGCTGTGCAGACAATCATCCTGACGGCTCTGGGCATGTTTTGGGCACTGGCTTCTGCACAGCTCCATTCAGTGAGTAAAAACATGAGCAAGCGAAGGGACTGGTGGTACACTCATAGTTGGCTATGTCCTATTGCTCTTAGTGAATTGCTGTAAAAGCGGCAGTTTTCCACCTCCCCCCCATGGACACCTACAAGGATCAGCAGCTGGAAGCCCCTTACCACTGCCAATCCCAGCGCCCAAGGACCCACCATCTGCGTTGCAGCCTGCCTTTCTGTACTGATTTGTGAAGTTTTTGCCCTGATTGCACGCCTCGGGCAGGCGACAGTTGCTTTGTGCAGGACTTGAAGTAGGGAAGTTTTACAGCTTGGCTACTGCCAACGCGCAGATGTTCCAGGCTGGGTCACGGCAAGGTGCTAAAGGCCTCCAGAACTGTTGCAAAGCATTAATTACGTTCCCGCAGCTGTTCTTTAACCCTCGCGCATGTCTCCTTTCTTCCAGGGGCTGCCAGAATGACAACTGTGAATGAGAAATCGAAGCAGGAGGCCTTGAAAGGAAGCAAAGCAGAGACTTTAAAGGTTAAAAGAAACATCGCTCTGCAAACACGGGTTTTTATTTTTTTAAAGCTGCTTGTCCCTGCCACTTGCTTGAACACCTCCTCTTCCCCCACCTCAGAAACACCCCGCTAAGCAAACTGATTTGCTGAACCCAAGCTCAGAGCTTCTCCTATCCTTGCTACATAGGCCAAGGAACATCAAGTGTCAAGACAACATTCAACCAGCTTTACCTGGAACAGCACAGAGATGTAGGGAGCAAAACACCTCCTGAACTCCCCTGATGTGCTTCATCCCCCTGACAGCCACCATATGCTGGCAACACACCTCCCAGGCGATTATAGAGGCAATCTCAAGAGGACCTACACACACTTCTCTGAGTAATGGGAGCACTGCAAAACCCAAGGTTACTGCCAAGAAAGCAGGACCAACCCTGCAGCACAGTGCCATTCAGAGATGCTGCTGTGGGGAAGTGGAGCAACCTTGGTAAGGAGGTCTGCATCCAGATTTCTTAGCCCTGCAGAACATCAGGACTAAGTCCCAACACAACAGTAGGACAGCCACAATGGTGCTGAAGTAGAAGCCTACCTGGGGAGGCATCTCAATGCCCCACAAACCAGGGCTTCCTGTGGGGAATGTCTGCTGATCGCTAATCTACAGACCAGCTGCAAACTGAAGTCCCAGCTCAAACACAGGCATTCACTACATATCTGCACTGGCTGGGCTGCATCTGTTCCACAGGAACATGAGTGGTTTGATAAAACTCACCAGGCTCCTGAATGGATACTCCCTCCCCCATCCCCTGTGCCTTAAGCTGCAAACAGAGCATAACTCCTTTTAAGACATGTGTTTCTGAATCATCTGGCCAGGCAGCTTGTGCTACTGAAAGGAATCAAGATTGTCTCTGGAATCCTTTGTGCTGCAGCTCCCCACGAACAATAAGCTCCCACACACTCATGGACTAAATAACTTTTTATATTAGAAATAAAGTAGGGGGAAAGAGAAAAAGAAAAAAAAAACACAAAACCCAACAAATAATATCAGCACAACAACAGCAAAGAAACAAGCAGAGACTAAGGTGATGGAAAAGCAGGTAGAAAAAGCTATGATGATGTGCCTGGACATACATCCCACACAACAGCATCTTCCATCAGCTTCCACATTTAAAAAGGCAGAAAATGATAAAGGCTAAGTTTTGCCTGACATGTCCTGAACTTGCCTTCAGACAGGAATCGTTAGGACTCTGCACACTGGTCAGGACTTAAACTTCTGCATAATGGCCCCAGACAGGTCCCAATCCCCTCAGCTGCTGCTGGCACAGACATTGGCTCCACTGAAGCCGCAGGAGCTATGACAATTAAAATAAAGACCAGCATACAGACCCTGAAATGGTATCCACAACAGCATTAAGCGCTAAGCCTGAGGGCTGCGTAACATCAGATTGAGCTCCCCTGACAGCTGGAGGTAAAGAAACTTCCTCCAGGCAGCTCATGACCCTCCTCCCAAGTGCCCAGAGAGGATGCAAGTCTGACCACACTGAAGCAGTGGGTGACAGCTTTCCTCCCCTGCAGGGACACCCCATGGGGAAGTCTGGCCCCATGGCACCAAGCAGGAATCGGGGATTAACAGCATCACCCTAACTCAAGCTCACAGCCCTCCTTCAGTCCTTATGCATTGAGCTTGCCTTCCTTGGGCAGCTGTCCCAGGGCAGCCCAAGGATGGGCTGACACCAGATTCCCACCAGGATGGACAACCAACCAACCAAGAAGCAGATAAAAGCTTTTGCAGGAGCAGAGTGAGACATTTCCAGAACCTCCCATTATGCTTAAGTATCAAGCAAGGACACAGCGTTTTGATCTGCTCAACAGAGCTCTTCAAGCCGCACACAACCACGTGGCCTAGGCTGGCTATTTTAAAACAACGTTCAGCTGAGACTTTTGTTTCCAACAGAATAATTTAACACCTCGCTCTCTCAGAATACTCTCACCCCCAGATATCAGAGCAGCTCAGGAAGGCTATGCTGATTTTACAGACCAAAGAGGGAAGGGGAAATGCAGTAACATAACTCACAACACCTGCAATCCCAGGAGCAGAAACTCCTACCTGCCCAAAATAGCCCCCAGTAGGGACCAGCAGACAGGCAGCTTCTCCAGCAGCCTCTCCCTAACAGCAGCTTTCCTCTTTCTGCTCCTTTTTCCAGCACTCTTGTTTTTGTAGGTGTTTTGGGTTTGTGTTGCTTTTTTTTGTTGTTTGGTGTGGTTTTATTTCTTTATTTATTTTTTTAATTCTGGTGGTTTTTTTGCTTTCTGCGACTCCAAGTTCAAGTTGGTTACATATCATAGAGGGGCTGACATCTTCTGATGAAGATGATGCCATTGGTGTCATTGTCTGGCTGCCAGCTCCCAGGAAACAGACAAGGCACGAGGGTGGTTGCTGTTTTTAACCAGAGGCCACGTCTGACGGTAGGGGAGTTAATGAGCACTGTGCGGTGGGAGGGAGGGCTGGAAGAAAGCAAACAGGGAAAGCTTTATTTCATTATTTTTGGAAAAAAAAACCACAAGCCCGGGACCTTAAGGGGAGGATTTTTTAATAGCAGAATTATGAGTTTGCAGCTGGAAGAGGCTGATGGGACATCCTATGCCCAGAGGTGAATAGAAGGGAGGTGCCTGGGTCTCCGTGAAGGATCTTACAGGACACCTTGCTCTTCTAGGTCTCAAGAAGGTCTGTAAGGGAGACATCCCTCAGGTGTTATTAGTGGGTCCTGTTGGAGGATGCAGCTGCAATTAGTCAAACAAAGAAAGCTTTGATGGCCTGCAGCAAGGGCCAGACATAATCATGACTTTCTCCCCAGATGCTTAAGGTCCAGCTCACCTTCTAGAAATTGAAACCTGCACCAATTTGCAGGGTACAAGCATCAGACCACACGAGCCATTCCTGCTGACGTGAACCCTGAGGTATTCATGTAAGCACACTACAGACCTAGAGCAGAGTCCTCTGTAGCTCATCCCATCCACCCAGCCCCATCCCAGACACAGGATGGATCTGCATGATGGACCCTCTCTTGGAAGCAAGGGTTTCCAGGCTGCCCAAGTAGTCCAGTCACCCTGGAAGTTCCCTCTCCAGATCTGAAGGGATTTTAGGCCGGTTGATGGGTGCTCAGCATCAGGCAAGTTGAAGCTAAGTGCAGTAGTCTCTAAAAAAGATGGACCAGATCAGCAAACCTGACACTATTCCCCACCTTATAGCAGCAAGGAATAGGTTAAAAGAGATTTATAGGCATATATCTCTGCCAGAACCACCAGGTGATCATGTGTACACATTTCTCTACTCTAAGACCTAATTTTCCACCATTTCCCTTGATTTGCTGTTCCTTTTCTCCCATTTCCTTGATTTAGGGCCCAATTATTTCTTGTCCTCTTGCCAGCGAAACAAAATATTTCATAAGCGCTCCTGCTGCCTCTCCCCACTCCCTCCCTCCTTTGGATGCTGGTTTCAATGCCTGACTCATGCCTCATGTTCTGCAAAATTTAGAGTATTTTAGTGAACATCTAACGATGATTTTACCATCTTTCACAGTGATGCAAATAGGATTTGGCACCAACAAGCTCGCTGTTGGAATCTAAGTAAGTCTGTGACCCCTGCAGCTCTGGCACATCCTTGCAAAGCAGTCCCTGGGAATTGTCACCTGGGCAGGGTTTCCATCTGATGAGACTGTGCTCTTCACTAGGAATGAGCCACGTGCCCTGGCGCTGGGCTGGTGGTGACTGTGCTGTGAGAGGGAGAAGGGCAGACAAGTCAACTCCATAGCTCCTCTAGCTCCCAACCAGTACAGATATATGACAGATGCCCTGCAAGAGTTGTGTTGGCAAGAGCAGGACTGTGCTAACACAAGGCAGCTCCCTGGCCAGACTACATCATCACCCCTTGATATAGTTTCATGCCCATGCAAGACTTGGGAATTGCCATCCCTAAACAAGTATGTCTTGGGTCTGGTCCTTCTCCTTAAGGATACAAAAAAATTCTGCCCTCATTAAAAGGAAATGTAAGAATAAGAGAGAAGAAACAGGACAGTGTCTCTGGTGTGTCCCCAGTCTAAACTTCTAAGCATAATCACATCTTTCAGGCGTGTCATCACAGCCAGAACCATGGAACCCACCCCACAACTACAGCAAAGAACAGACTGACTCCTGACAGCATGCTGAGCATCAGCCTTTGGGAACAGTCCCATACAAACACTCTATGCACGGAGCAATGGTTTTACAATAGTGCTCCATCCTCCCTGCTGCCTGATCACAGCATATAGCATTGTAGACCATCCTCCTACTAGTTTCCACAATTGCATCCAAACCTGTCACAATACAATGCAACCACAAAAAAGACAGTTAAAAGTGGCACTTCAATATTGCCAATCTTTTTTTGGGAGACACAGCCATAAAATTAGGTGAGGAAGATGAAGGGACCGACAGTGCAGATCAAATCAGAGATTCCCTAGGCTGTGAATGGGGAGGGAAAAAAAAATAGTTTACCCTAAATCAAGTGGAACAAGGACTTAACATTGGGTCTCTTTCCATGAACATGCTTATCTCTAACTACACAATTCTTTTAGCTTTACTTCTCCCCCACCTCCCCCTATCCCCCCCAAAAAAATGCAAAAAACTAAAACAAAGCAAAAAATATAAACAAACAAACAATCAACAACAACAAAATTAAAAAGTAAAAACCCCAAACAAACAGTAAACAACTCACTGGCCATAAAACCTTTCCATCCAAACACCATCTGAAAAAAATTCAAAACATTGAAAGTTTGAGCTCCTGCCTCACCTTGCTTGTTGTAGTGGCAGATGTGAAACATCACCTCTCTGGTTTACACCACGGCCGTACATGGATTATAAAGGACAGTTTAGCCAGCTACAGCATGTGAACTCCACAGCTTCTCCCAAAGCCAGTGCCTCTTCTACATGCACATATCCAGCCAGAGGCTTCTCCAGTGATTCTAATCCTTCCAATGGCTGGCAGTAACAAAGAGGAAAGATATTGAGTATCTAAAAATGATCAGGAGAAAGGGGTAGTGAGAGATACTCTCTCCTAGTTTTGAGCTATGCCTATTCTCCTCACTCAAGCAGAAAATTTCTGCAGCACACAGAGAACTGTCCAAACCTGACTCCATACCCAGCCATCACTGATGGGGTCAAACAGGCAAGAGAACTGGACACAAGCTGGGAGATGCAGAGCCCTGTCAGAAACCAAGCCCTAAAGCACTGGGACAGGAAGCCCTAAGGTTTAAGCAACAATCACACTCCCCAAATCAGGCAATGGGAGGTGGCCTTCACTCCCACCACCACAGCTATCGGCATCTCCTTCACACATTTCACAGAGCATTGAGGACAAGGTGAGTTGTCTGTTTAAGCCCCGTGAGGCTTCTACTGCTGTTATGGAAATGGGAAACTTCTCTCCAAAGAGCTTTTCAAAATAATTGACTAGCAAATGCCCCAAAAGTGAGACCACTTTGGTCTTTGGTAACACAAGGACTGATGTTTGTTGGTGTTGGGGAGCAGAGGAGGAGGTCTCCATCCAAACTGAAGAAGCAGAAAACTAGCCTTAGCTAGAAACAGCAAATAAGAACATGAAAACAGACAAGGAGGAAACCTGAGAATGGCTCTGCAGACTGCTTCGTACAAAGGCATCTCCTCTTCACCACAGGGCTACATAAAGCAAGACTGCTCTGCTTTGAGTGTACCCTGGGAAGGACTTCTGGGACCCTGCCTCTCTGTGGGGCATCAAACCTGCTCTGGGCTCTCTCTGAGGACCAGCCCAGTTGAAATACACCTACAGCTTGGAGAATTTTAAGCCCCCAATCTATAAGACGTAGAGTCCTTAGAGGATGGTAGCCAGGCTAACTTCATTCCTCTTTATAACTTGGTGCAACCAGCTCTGCTAACTCTATCAGCCTGGGGTTTGCTAGATTAATGTCGCTTTTAATTTATCACGTGGCTGTGGCTGGCTGGAAGCTTAACCTCCAAGGGAAACTGACTCACCCTAAGCAGTCTTTTCCACCAGACCAGTAGTCCTGTCCAGTAGACCAGCTTCCCTTCAAGCTACCTGTCAACCTAGCAGAGGCTGGACAGCCCCCTAAAGCAAATATACCACAATTCATATTCCTGTTGAGTAACATCATAGTGCTTGGCTCCCCTGAAAAGTATTTGAAATAGTGAAAAATGGCCATTAGGGCAGCTTTATATTGGATAGAGATACTCTACATTGTAAAGTGTGTTTGGAAGGATGATTATGCTCCCTCCCTTGTCCCTCCTCAGAGGAAAGAAGATAAATGTCTAGTTGGTTGTTCATAGCCCCAGGGCAAGGGAAATACAACATCCTCCGTAACAGCTCGCACAAGTACCAGAGAGCAGAGAAACTCAGGGACTCCACTCAGAGACAGAACCAATATGCTATCAAACCCAACCCATCTCTGCCAAGCTCACTCCAGAGCCCTTACACCACTCTCCCAGCAGTCTGGGCATGGAGATGTTTGGGGAAAAAGGTGCTCATTACAGAGACTAGTCCTGACCTTGAACAAAGTGTCAGTGCCTGGGACTGCTCAGAAAAAAAGACAACGTGCAAGGAGCGCGGTGCCTCCGTGTGGTTACTCTGCTGCCGAAAGAAGTCTCTCCCATTTGATCTGCCCTTTAGAGAAGCACAGGGAGGAACCGTGTTTGGTCCCCAGGGATCTTACTAGGCCAGTATTTTTGTAGGTAACAGGTGTCTGTGCACAAGAATCTAAATATAGTTTTAAAAAAATAAAATCAGCCTTTACTCCATCTGATCAAGAAAACACTCTTCAGAGAGCAAACCAAGACAGAAGCATTTGCTCGGATTAATGGGGAGGATGAATAACAAGTCGGAGAGGTCTGAACTGAGTCCATCCCTCAAGTGAAAGTGTAACTACACAACCCTGAAGTCCAGCTACAGTATCCTTTGCGGCCTTGAAAAATCCCCAACGGAAAAGAAGGGAAAAGGGCCCTTAATGACCTTCATTCAGTGACTTAAATGACAACACACAGCACACTCTCAGCAAGTTTGCGGGTGACACCGAAGAGGGAGGAAGGGGTGATAAACCAGATGGCTGCCACAAATGGCTAAAGGCTTGGAGCATCCAGAATATGAGGAGAGGCTGAGAGCAATGGGACTGTTTAGTTCAGATAAGACAAGGTTCAGGTGGATCTTATCCATGTGCATAAAAATCTCATAGGAGGAAGTAAAGACAACAGAGCCAGGTTCTTAATGGCAACTGAGGCATAAATTGAAATACAAGAAATTCCATTTAAACACAAGGCCTCTTTTGCTGTGAGGGCAATATAACACCCTAACAGGTTGTCCAGAGAGGCATCCATCTTTGAAGGTATTCCAACACTGACTGGATGTGGTCCTGGGCAGCCTGCTTTATCTGACCCTGCTTTGAGCAGGTGGGTTGGACTCTACAATCTCCAGAGGTCCCTTCAACCTCAGCAATTTTGTGATTCTATTGGATGCAGGATTTACAGTACCATAATTTTGATGCTGGGAACAGGAGGATTACAGTTAGGACTACAGCAGACCTTTTATCCCTTGTCCTACTGAATTAAGGTTAAACANACCTCCTTAGATTTCTTACAATGGTTTGAATTCAAAGAGCTCCAGCATTTTTCTCCAGGAGTTGTTAAAATCATTTACATGCTTCAGCCTTGATAGAGAAAATGACCACCAGAGATCAGTTTTTCCATTCATCCATAGAATGGATCAGATCAAAAGAGCAGTGACAACTTAAAAAGTGCAAGTCCTCAAATGCTAAAACATTTCCCAGCCCTTTCTTTGATAGATTGAGGCAGAAAAAGACAGCACAGAAGAAAGATGAAACTTGGTTTACTGGACCCTCCTAATCAAGCTTTAGTGCCTAGGATCAAAGATTAGTTGATTAAAATCCAATTTCAAAGCTTATTAACTTTTGAATGAGAAATGCCACTATGGTGAGCTTACTCCAGCAGGCTATTTCTGGCTTGGCAGAAGTAGCTGTCAGGGAAAAACAACTCTTTGCTTGTCGGCACCCAGCTTAGACTCAGATGAGGCAGGAGAATTTCACCTCGCCAAGACCAGAAGACTAAAGGAACAAAGGGAATTCCCTTAAGCTGGCTATTAAAACCAGTCAGACATTTCCCCTCATGCCACCACAGAACATTTGAAAGCCACACAAGAGACACTGTGTCACATTTCTAAGCTACTCAACATTTGCTGCCTTGCGAAATACCTTCTTCAGGCTAGCAACTGCAACCTGGATCCCCAAGTATGTCTTAAAGCATGCAAGATACAATGATCTTAAAGGTCTTTTCCAACCTAAATTATTCTATGATTCTCAGATGCAGGGTGGAGCTGTGTCCTGGAGTTTCAGAGTTGAGCACATTCCTTATCCTAAGGTCAAAGGTGGGGTTAAGCACTGCCCATGGAGGAGACTGTTCATCCCATCTCCTCCTGTTTGAGCTATACCTAAGAAGTCTTCCCAGCTCCTCCCCTCATTCCCAGGAACAGCAACCAGAAAGATGAGACCTGCCCCACACAATTCCATAGCAAAGTTTTTCACATACTAAGGGCACATTTTTTCTCTCAGGTACACAGTGTTTTAGAACATCTCTTATCTGGAGAGACAGTATCCAAGGCCGCCTGTGCCCAAAGAATGGGCTTCACCTCTTCTGCTGCAGGACCAAGTGTATCAGCCAAGTGCAGCTGTTTAGATCAGCTGTTGACAGGGACTTATATGTGTGTGGCCAAGGTGGCAGCTGTGAAGCATCAAGGTCTGGGGCTGAGTCTTGTCCTGTTTACAGTGAAACACAACATATCCTCAAAAAGCATCAGAACCAGCAGAGGTTAAAATCAAAGCAGGGGGAAAAAGGCAATTCATCCTATTGCACATTGAAGAGAGAAGACAACAGGTAGTCTGGGTGACCAAATTTGCTTTGAAGAGTGGTTGGTGACAGCTATGTGACAAATATCTTGTCCCTCTGAGGGGCACCTCAGTAGCCTCTTTCCTCTCCTTCTCTGCTCCAGGAATCACAGACAGATGCTGCCCAGCACAACGTGGCTGAAGGAGCTCCACTTCACCACAAGCCTTTCAGACTCAACCCCAAATAGCCATTAAATGACATCAAGAACAGTAACTGGTCCCTGTTCAATTAATTATTTCTTCTTCAACCAAGGGAGAAGGAAAAGCAGTCTTTTACAGCCTTCCTCCACTATAGAAATGGGCATGAAGACCTTCAGAAGGAATCAAGGTCCAGCAAACCAGGCTTTCAGAAGAGGGAAATCTGTTATTTCCATGCAACTTTTGCAATGATCAACCAGAGACCCAGGAACTTGTTCCCACTAGAAGTGCTTTCGGGGAAAGCAGCAGTCTGGGCAGTATAAACCAAAGGCCTTCTCCATCCTTGACAAACCAGACAGAGCATGGGACGATAGGGAGAGAAAAAGGTATAGCAGCATACTTCATCTATGGCATGCTTCACCTACACAGGGGCACCCAGCGGCACACAGCTGGGATCCAGTTTTTGAGATTAAGCCCGTGGAAAACTGAATCTACAGAAAAATACTGGTATGAGAGCCTAGCAGTGTAGTACAGAACCACAGCACAGTAAGGGTTGGAAGCAACTTCTGGAGATCATCTCATCCAAACCCCCTGCTCCAGCAGGGTCACCCAGAGCAGGGGGCCAAGATTGCATTGTCCAGGTGAGTTTGGAATCTCTTCAGAGAAGGAGACTCCACAACCTCTCTGGACAGAGTGGGCCAGGCTCTGCCACCTTCACAGGAAAGAATTTTCTCCTTATGTTCAGATGGAACCTCCTGGGTTCCAGTTTGTGCCCATTGCCCCTTGTCCCGTCACTGGGCACCACTCTGCCCCCATCCTCTTGACCCCCACCCTTTAGATATTTATAAGCATTGATAAGTTTCCTTCTGATAAGATCCCCACTTGTGGTGAGGCAGCTATTGTTCTGGGTAAGGAGCCCGTGAGCACATGTGTTTCTCCCACTAAGAGACATTGCACAGATGTTGGGACAGAAAGGTAGGAAGACTTTTCTATCAACAACAGCTTTTCACTTAAACTGTCTCTACCAGCAGAGTTTCTCCCTCCTATTACACAGCCTATGCCACCACACTAGCCAAAAGGACTAAGGGTCCTCACACAGCCTGTGAGGGAGCTAAAAAGGTCAGCATGGGTTTTGCAAGTGTCACCCTTGAGCTGCAGCCTAACACTCCTAAGAGCAGTAACTGCGTCCTTTCTTTCTAGCTATGCTGTGTTGCGTACTCCAGCAGCAACCAAGCTGTGAAACAACACTCAGAAGTGAAGACAACACCAGATCATCCAGGCAAATGCTGAGAAGAGGTGACAGTAACAAGGAAGGTTATGTTTAGCCTCACATCTGTGCTGTTTGGAAGCTCTCTTGGAGCGGGGGAGGGGGGGAACATCTTAAGAATAAATATTTTACTTGGAAAACATGCAGCCTGGGAATAGATTAAAAAAAAAAAAAACACAAAAAAAACCACAAAAAAAACCAAAAAAAAAACAACAAACAAAAAAACAAACCACAAACAAACAAAAAAAAAAAAAAAAAAACAAAAAAAACAAAAAAAAAAACAAAAAAAAAAACAAAAAACAAACAAACAAACCACAAACAAACAAAAAAAAAAAACAAAAAACAAAAAACAAAAAACCACCCCAAACCAACAGTCTAAGAATAAGTAATTCAATGAAGAGAGGTTGTTTGAACAGAAGAGGTCAGAGGATGCAGGAAGCACACACACAGGACCACCAGCGCAGGGAGGATCTTACAGCAGGACAACCTAGCTCCATTTTTTCCCTGAGCTCTTCCATCCCGAAGTCTGGTAGAAAGACAGATGCCAGTCAGGAACTGGAAGCTACTGGTGAAAGTAGCCCAGTGTGGAGGATGTGCAGCATCACTGAATCCAGGCCTCAGTCTGGAACTCACTGATTCATACAGTAGCCTAACACCACAGAGCTCTCCTGCACCTCCTCCAAAAATCATTGGTACTTCTTTCCTTGGCCTCATTCAGCCCTACACCACCAGATCCCACCACACCTCATCCTGGGCTACATCCTACAACAACAGCAGATGCCAGCAGAGGAGTAGAAAGGCACACACTGCTCTGGACTAGCTCAAGCACACACAACAGCAAGCACATTCCCACCTAGTCCTGCAGTGTCCCAGCACCCATCAGGAGCTGGCACACCATGGCAGCAACAGGATCCCTCCCTACCCACTTCACTCCAGTCCCAAGAAAGCGGCACCACACTCAGAAATTTATGCCAACAGTCACCTGGGTCACATAACCCCACTACAGACATACTCACTAGAGACATGCCCTGTCACTGCTGCTGCAGCAGATGACAGAGCTGAGCCCCACTGCATTTCAGTGGGTTGTGAATTCTGTTTTCTTCCCCCAAAACACCATATTCCCACCTGCCTTGAACCCTTCGTACCCTGCGCAAGGATGGAGCGACCAGCTGAGAGATGAGTTCAAACCCCACTAAGTATTAACCCCCATTCACATCAGAACCCCAAATCTCTTAATTTACTTCAGTCACTTTAATATAAGCAACACTCCTGCTGCTACACTGGTATTTATTTTTCCGGTTGCAGGTATTCTAATCGTTGTGCTAACAGCACTTTGGTTGCGATTACAGTGGTACAGCCTGACAAGTGTGCCGGCACACACCCGCTTGCTCTTCTACCACTTGAGAAATGGGTCCGTTCCGCTTTCTTCTGCTACTGATAAAATATTGATTAGGGAATTTGAAAATCTGAAATGATTTAGGAGTCCCTGGATGGGAAACGTAATGTACTGTGCCGGTCGCGTTATGAGCCATCCATCACCTGTCAGCAAGCAGCAAGAAAGTGACAGAATCAATACAAACGTGTCTGAAGATGGGTTTAACTCATTTCCCTTCCCCCTCGGGCAATGGCTGGAGCATCCCAGCTGGAGGAGAAGGGAGGCTTGGTAGCTAATGCCAGGCCTACCTCGATCCACCCAGAGTGCAAAGGGGTTAACCCCTTCCTCAGCAGTCCACCCCCACCAGGGCAAAGAGCCAAGGTGAGCGACCTCAGCTGCGCTCCCTGGGGAGCGAAGTCAGGCCAGACAGACAGGAATTGCTAATCCCAAAGCCTAGGGCTGAGTTCAGCTGCTCCCCGATCAGCACACAGAGCTCTCTGAAACGGTCCAAGGTACCCAGGACCTCCATGTGAGTCACAGCACTTGCATCCTACCAACACTGCTTCTAACAACCTGCCCAGGGTCAGTAGTTTTCCCTAAAGCCTCCCACACCTGGTAAATATTTTCAGCTCCTGCCTCTCCCAGCACACTTAACCCTGTAGAACATTCCAGGAGACTCATGTAACTTATTTCACTTACAGAGGTATCAGGCTGAGCAGTGCCAGGATATAAATTCCTGCCTTGTCTCCCCACCCTTGATGCCCAGTTCCTCCCCTGTACATGCTCAGCATTGACTGCATCATCCACCTTCAGCCAGCAGGGCCTGATCCAGCTACTCCTTACACCACAGAACTTGTTCCCTAAATATGTGCTGTTCTTACTAGGTCCAAGAATCTTTGAAAATAAAAAAAAAAGGAAGTGGAGGGGTAGAATCCATCTGTAGGGTGATACATTGTCATCTCCTACTTTGCAGATGGATTCAATTGGCCTGTGATCCTATTTTGCAGATTCCCTCAGAGTGCTGTAATTCATCCTGTGAGGCACTTCAAATGAGACCGGGCAGAGCACCGGAGAAACAATTGGAGGAGAGTGCCCTGCCCCACTCCCTGGGACAGGGTGACCAGCCAGCCTATCACTCATGTGTTATTAGAGTTAATTACTCTGAGGGCACGCTGCAGGAGAGGATGGTAGCGCAGGGCCAGAGTGGCCTGGGCCCAAAAAGGCTGTTTCCAAAAGCTGCTCCTCAAATCAAACCAGCCCACCATGATCCAAGTATAGCAGCTTTAATACTGGCTGCAGGGCACATGGCAAAAAAGATAGAGAAGGGGAAAAGGTGATGTTCCACAGCACAAGACACCTTTTAACCTCTTAACTGATGGGTGGAAGACCCAGAAGCTGCTGGGTGGGAGCAGTGAGGAACTCTAAGCTTGCCCTTTGGCCCCTTATGTCATGACAGAAGCCTGGTAGATAGTCCCTCCTGACACCTTCCAAGGCTTCAGGGAGAATCAAAGGATGGCTTGGATCAGGAAGGACCTTTCAAGCTCATCGAGTCCAACATCCTGCAGTAAGCAGGGACATCTGCAACCAGAGCAGGTTGCTCAGAGCCCCAGCTGACCTCACCTGGAATGTTTCCAGGGACGGGGCAGCAACCACCTCTCTGGGCAGCCTGGGCCAGGGTCTCACCACCCTCATCATAAAAAATGTCTTCCTTTTCTCCAGTCTCAATCTCCCCTCTTCTAGTTTAAACCCATCCCCTCTGTTCTAGCCACAACAGGCCCTGGTAAAAACTCTGTCCCCTCCTTTTTTGACAGACCCCTTGAAGTACTGAAAGGCCAAAAGAAGGTCTCCCTGAAGCCTTCTCTTCTCCAGGCTATGCAAGACCAACACTTTCAGCCTAGCCTCACAGCAGAGGAGTTCCATCTCTCACACGATTGCTGTGGCCTCCTCTGACCCCACTCAAACAGGTCTGTGCCTCTCCTGTGCTGAGGACTCCAGAGATGGAACCAGTACTGCAGGGGGAGGCTCACCAGATTGGAGTAGAGCGACAGAATCACCACCCTTGACCTCAGAGGCAGCACTGGCCAGTGGATAGAGGAGCAAACATTCCTCTTCTAGGCAGCTCGCTCCACCTCTGTTCTTTCTGCAGGGATAAAGCTTCAGCCTTGAAGCAGAGTCAAGCCATCACCTCAGTGTTAGGAGGTGCAGTCCTTAGAATCATAGAATTACAGAAATGTCTGAGTTGGAAGGGACCTCTAGAGGTCATCTAGTCCAACCTCACTGCTGAGCGAAGAGACATCTTCA
>VWZY01002903.1:568199-588906 GCA_013399075.1 Chloroceryle aenea
CCGAGCAGGTTCTGTCGGGGTCGGTTAACTCCGCTCCGCGGAGCCCCGGCGGATGCTCGTGGCCCCGCGGTGCTTTGAGACAGACTCACGGCCGGCCATCGCTGAGTCCAATGGGTGAGGTGGGGCACCGCCCTACAACCCAATTCAGACTACTCTCCCCCGGACACCTCTTTTAATAAATAACCCCTTAATAACATCCATTTTAAATAGCANCAGAGGGGTGTCCTCAACACCCTTATCACACCTCTCCTCCTCTCCTTACCAGCTCTCCTGACTCCCCACCATCCATGTCCCATGAGCCTTTCACTTCAATGGACACTGGAGTAACAGCAAAGGTATTTTCACCTTCCCATCCTCCTCGGGCATGCAAACAAACAAACAAACAAAAACCCAACAGACAAAACATCCTTAACANTGCAGTAGCAGCAAGCTGGGAAGCAGAGAGAGGATGGTGTAAAAGGGAGGCTTGTACCCAAAAAAATGTTATATACCCCTCCTTGTTCCCCCATTTCCCTCCTACATCACTACCATCACTGTCCTACGGCAATTTATTTTCCTATGCACAGCAAAACCTTATAGCTAGTGTCCCCTAGGCGCTCCTGTCAGAACCCCAAAACTCAGGAGCCACCCCCCATNAAACATCCTTAACATTAAGAGAAGAAGCTACTAAAGAGAGGGGTGAGGGGACCAGCACAGCAATTACCGGGGTTTCTGGAAGGAGTCTGAGTTGAAGGGCTTGCCCCAGCCACAGGAGAGGCATTTGGTGGGGATGGCAACTTCTGTTCCTGAAACCACATCCACCTATTTAGAGCAGAGTCTCCTTGCATGGTGAGAAGATCGCTGCACTAGATACCACACTTTTGGGGTACTGCTCTGCACCCCTCCTGATGGAGAGGTACACCAAGAGCTGCAACCAAGCTAAGGAGGGGCTACATCAGGGCAACCAACTGCTGTCACAAAGCTAAACCACCTGGAGAGCTCAAAATTAAGCACAAGGCTGGACATCAAGACTGGCTACGGTGTAAGGGGCCACCAGGGTCCCCCCTATTCTTTATCTCCTTCTAGTTTTAGAAAAATATCCCAAAACCTCCTGGTCCAGGACTGTAGGTCATTCTCAATCCAGAGGAAAATTCCAGGGGATGATTTTGCTCCAACATTTGCCTCCAAGCCCACTGTGGGCCTGCAGCTGGGGATGTGACACCCTGAAGACACCCAGGACTAGGATAAGCACCCATGGCTTCTGCTTCCCCTTCTTTCTGGTGCACTTCCAATTAAAGATTTTTTTCCTTCCCCTTCAGCTCCTAAAACCTGCCTGAGCATTGCCACCACAGCTGCTGTTTCCTGCTCAGGCAGAGGGCAAGCAAGCCCCACAGAGTTTGTTAGCACTTTCAGGACCTCCCAGATAAAAGAGACTTCATAATTTTACAATTATTATTAATCAAGGATTCACTTTCAGGCTAAAAGGGCTCCCAGTCCCCACAGGGAGTGGCTATGGCCATGAAGAGCTGGGCAACAGTACAGCCCAGCTGCCTGCATGAGGACAGAGGGAGAAACAGTGGGTGAAGGGGTGAGATGTGTCACCTGTCCCCATGACTGTAACCCTGGGTGTTACCCGGGGCCAAGATAGCCTTTCATCCCCTACCTGCAGTTCCTGTGTTGGGGAGTCCAGGGCTGTCTCAGACGTGGCTTTGGGAGATGTTTCCTTGGTGGGTTTCGACCGAAACCAGCCAAACCATCTAAATCCAGAGCTCTGTGAATAGAAGTTTGCCACAATTAATGGAAGTAATTGAGAAGGGAGGATGGCATGGCCACCCAGATGTCCCCCGTGCTGGCTGGGAGCAGGCACTGGGCATCAGGGACGAACAAGCTTAGAGCACAAGGCCTCCTATCAGCTGTGGTATGCTCACCTTATCCTCATCCAACTTCACTACGTCTGCTGATGCCTGCTCTTCGGTGGTGTCTTCAGCTGTGCTCTCTGAGGAAGGTCGGCTGTCATCTTCCAAGGAGACAGTGGAGCTCTCTGAGATGGTCCGAGCCCTTGCCTTTAACTCCTCCTGGCATTGGAGATCAGAGCTGACACATGGTGTTCCCAGAGGAGCCACCTCAAACATGATTAGAGCATCCCCAAGTCTCCTTCATACCAGGCTGAATGGATAGCATCCCTGGGGAGCCCCACATCTCTTACACTGCAGGTGGGGAGGTATAATAATATAACCCATAATAGGGTTTGGTGGGCAGCCCATGGTCTCAGAAGTAGGAGACCAAAGAAGGCTGCCCTAACCTATCAGGTCCCTGGGGAGATGGCTGGGACCATGATGGGGGTTTCCTGTGCAAGTTAAATGCATCAAAGGATGAGCCAACAAATCTCAAATCCCCCAAGGCCCCAAATAGGATGGACTTCTTGACACCTCTGACTCACCTGGTCTGCTGGGAGCACCCCCTCAGGGGACAGCAGGACACCCTGGGGCTCCCCAGTTTCTCCTGTAGAACAGAGGGAAGGAAACTAGGTTTGGCCCAAGGAGAAGGAGCTCCTGCCATGTCTATGAGAGGTATTTTCAGTGCTATTACCCCACCCCAGAGCAAGGCTGCTTAGCCTTAGCCATTCTGGTCCCTGCCCATGCCAGCACCAGTAGGTCGCAAGGTTGCACTGGTGCATCTCAAAAGTCTGCCTTGTGCAGCTGGACATGGAGCTGGTTTTCCCACCTGGAAGGGAAGCAGTAGCACTGCCACCAACCGGCAGCTGCCCTTGGGCAAAATCTTGTGAAAATGAAGACCCACCTGCCAAGGCTGGCTGGCAGTGGTGGACCCGGTTTGCATGGAGGGCACTGGGGCAAGCATGACTCCACGGCTGGGCAAGGTTGAAGGGAGATGAGGTGCTAGGTGAAGGCAGAGTGGGCAGGGAGCGGTGTCTGAAGTGGCACATGTGCCATAGGGGATCACACTCCCCCGAGGGACACCCCATCACACTGCTACCAACTGGGGACAGGCATTCTGCCAAGCCCTGTCCCAGGATGCCCAGGGCAGTGGTTGAGTCCCCATCCCTGCAGGGGTTTCAAACCTGTGTAGATGTGGTGTTGAGGGACATGGTTTAGTGGTGACCTGGCTCTGCTGGGTTGATGGTTGGAATCAATGACCTCAAAGGTCTCTCCCAACTAGAACAATGCTATGATTTTTGTGCAGAAACAAGGCTGGAGGACTTGCCTGTCAGTGGTACCTCCTGCAGATCACTGTCAGCAAAAACCCCTCCTGGAGGGGTGGCTGTCCGCGAGCCGAGCATGAGGGGCTGCAGCTCTTGCCTAACGCTGAGCAGAGGTGATGCTGTGACCTGAGCAGGTGCTGGAGGCCGGAGAGAGACATCCTTGTTTGAGCTGGGTCCCTGTGGTGGCATGGGCTGATACCACTGGTTATACTGGTCGCCTTTACTCTGTGGAAGCTCATGGCCAGGCTCTCCATCTGAAAAAAAAAACAAAACAAAGAACACAATAAAACCAAAACCAAGCAAACAGCTAACCCCACACCTCAGGAGTTTATGTGAGCTGTTGCACAGCATTCCCCCCTTCTCCATTATACATCAGGGGGACCAGGGGTGTGAGGAGGGACCCTGGGGACCACATGCAGACAAGGGAGGAGAGGGGGCAGGGTGCAGCAGTGGGGACCTTTCAAAGAAGGTGGGCTGTGAAAGACAGGAGGAGGGAAAAAGACTCCTGAGACTGTGCCTGAGATTGCAAACAAACTCAGAAGAGAAATGATATAGAAGCAGAGAGACCAAGTGCAAGTAGCACATGACCAGCAGCTCAAAGGAGCCTGGGGCCTCCAGCCTTTTCTTCCACTCCTGCTGCATACCTCAAGCGGGAAAGAAAATTCACCAGAAGCCACAGCCTTCATTTGTTCTCCCCAGGCACACCCCCATAGATGAATTTCTTGCTTCAGGCAGACTTATTTAGGGCTGGGTGGTTTTTTTTGTTTGAAAAGCAGGCTGAAAAACTGGGCTTTGTTTTATTTGACAGAGGCACACGCTGCTCTGTCTGATGTTAAACATGGCATGGGCAACACACTTCTGTTCATCCCAGGTGTGTGTCCTGCCTCTTACAGCTCCTCAGACTCCAGCCAGAAACAAGCTGGGCACTGGGAAGTTTCTCTCCCATCACCATGGGACACAAGCTGACAGGACCCTGATCTCATGTCTCTGACCCTGGGGACAGACTATGGCACTTCTTGGACACATTGCCACAAAACCCTTTGCTTTGCCTCCTGGTATCTCCTCCAGTCTGCTCAGGGTTGGCTTCACACCCGTGACCTACTTCTGCACAGCTTGCAAATGCTTGAGATCCTCCCAGAGAAGGATAGATGCTCAACTCCATGCTGCCCAGGAAGCTCAGCTGGGAAAAGTGAGGGAGTACAGCCCAAGGTATAAGAATGGAAAGAGAGATTGCTGTGACCACGGGGATCCCAGCCTGGCACCTTGATTCAGGCTTTGTCTTTCCAAGATGGATGAATTCAGCACCACACCAGCTTTCTCTGCACACAGATCCCTCAGATGGTGACTCTGGATGGCCTTCTCAATGAACAAAAGGACCAAACCTCAGGAAAGTGAGCTCTGGAGACCATACAGAGCAGACCTGGCCA
This sequence comes from Chloroceryle aenea, assembly GCA_013399075.1. NCBI lineage: Eukaryota > Metazoa > Chordata > Aves > Coraciiformes > Cerylidae > Chloroceryle > Chloroceryle aenea. Next base: position 572,826 of record VWZY01002903.1, read on the forward strand.
TTTGGAGAAGCCATCTCATCGTATCTGCAACTTTTAACTGGGAAAGGATGATCGTAGCTTCAGCCCTGATAGCAGCAAAAGGCAATCAGGATTGATGATCCTTTTTACTGCCTAGGAGAGCTCTTTGAAGAGGAATTTGGCAGCAGCAGGGAAAGCTGATAGGAAGAAATGGCTTGGAGGAATTTGTCATGTTTTATCCTGCCTGCACCAGCCTTTATTCTCCACCCATCAGTGTTGGCATTTCCAACATAAAGCTAGATCTGAGCAGCAGTGAGGAGCAGTGGGTTGTGCTGGGGATTTTGCTAATGGGGGTGGCTTTGAAGCAACACTGATGGGTCACCAGCCCCTGACTTCTTCATGAGACAGCCTGATGGGCACACTGCCAGATAGGAAGGGAAAGCTCTCCAGCCCTTCCCTTGACAGCCACCCAGGGGAAGGCTCATATTCCTCATCTTGTCTCTGGATCCTCTGTGTAGACTGTTGCCGGAGAGTGTTCCTGGGGTCACTGGGAGTCAAAGGGATGAAAGAGACAGCAGGGAAGGGGAAATGCTGGGGCTTCAACACCACATATGCTGCAGCCTGGCATGCAGAGGGATGAGCTCTTTCCTGAATCTTTTGCTCTGCAAGTGTGAAATCCCCTTAGTTCAGCTCCAATTTGCATCCTCAGAGGACTGCCTGGGAACGAGACCATCTCCCCTGAGGCTCAGCCAAGAGGCACATGTTTCGTCCAGCCGCCCACTCCCCCTTCTTCCACAGCACCCACAGGGACTCCTGCAGTTGCGGTAATTAGGCCCAATTATTCAGACTTCATATGGAGAGCATCAGCATCAACCCCTTGGTTTGCAGCCCATCCCTGGCAGCCCCACGCCAGAGGGATGCATCCAGGCAGGAGCAAAATTTTGAGCTCTGGGAGGATGTAAGGAGCACGGAGCAGCTGCTGAGAAACACTCTGTGGGCCAGGGAGGTGTCTCCCAGTCGTGGCAGCACAGCTGCACATGTGAAGAAATCTGTTGCAGTGACAACAACCTGCAGCTTCATTTTCTTTACCTGTCATTGATGCAGGAGCCCGGGAGAGCTCTGGCTGAGCAGGTGCCACATCCAGAGGGAGGTCATCTTCCACCTGCAAGGAGTCAGAGCGAAAATGTGATGAAACAAGGGATGGTAAGGGGCAAAGACTAAGGAAACCACAAAGCCTATGTCAAGGAAAAGCATGGTGCTCATGGGCCTGGGGCTCATGACCCACCCCAGGCTGCAGTAGCCTAGGTTACAGGTGAGACCCATACCAGCATGGTCTCAGCTCTTTCCCAGAAAGCAAAGGGGGCTGCAACACCACTGCACTTCTAAGAGCAAACAGGAGGGGAACTGGAGAACAGAAAAGGGCACAAAACCAAAAGCAGACGTGAAATCTGAACAAAGGGCACAATCCAAGGACCAGACCACAGCTAAGGAACCTAATAGCACATGTCTGCAAGCTGATGCCCCACCAATGTCCTCTGCAACAGCCTCACTGCAAGAGGAGATCAACATTCACCCACCAGCCTCTGACTGCCCTCTTGGAGCCAAGACAAGGAGTGTTTTACCCCATTGTGAAGATCTGAAGAATCTGCCGCTCACACCCTTGGGTGCTGCAACCCCCCTGCTACTGCTGAAGCTGCAGATCCCACAGCAGAGAGTACATCTTTCAGCTCACAAGCCAAGAGGAAAGACATCTGGGGAACATTTGCCTTCAAACCTCCATACTCGTTCCCTTGGATTCAGGGCAGAGGAGGAGGATGCTCCTGCAGACAAACCACAGAACTTGCTGGCCCCCAGCATCCCCACCTTCTCCTTACCTCCCACTCCTGGCAGCGGGCTTGGAGCTGTACCAACCAGTCAGGCTCCAGCATCTGGTCCTGATCCAGCATCTCCAGGAGCAGTGGGTCAGAGAGCTTCAGCCGCTCGGCTAACTGTGGAGCCAGGACAGCAACAGGGCTCATCACAGCTCCGCGGGAAAGAGACCAACCCTTGCAGCAATTGAACATGGCCAGGCACACAGGCCCAGAGTAAAACAGCACCAGAGCTGCACTTCAGAATACGGAAGAAAATTAACACCAGCCTCTTGTGCAAGATTTATTCCCTCTCCTGCAGTGCCACAGAGAGGTGCTGGCCCATTCCATGTCCTGCGGAGGGCCTCCCAGCAGGGCTATCTCAGCCACCTCCACAGAGATGTCAAAGCACCCATATCAAAGCCATTCATCACATCAGAGAGGCAGGTAACTATTACCAGCTTTTTCTTCCCCAAGGAGAAATGAGCACCTTTAATCCCAATTGACATCTGGCCCAGGGCATCAGCAGCTTTGCAGGACATCCCACCAGGAGCCCTGGAACCAGCCCAGCTCCCAGGGCTGTGCATCAACCCCTTACCTACAAGGATGGATGAGAGCTGGTAGGGTTTGTGCTAAGAGTTCACCCAGCTTTGCAACCAGTGCTACCATCACTAATAACCCCACAGAAAACAACAGAAATGTGGGGCTGGGAGGGACCTTCGGCGGTTACCCGAACAATCTGCCAATGCTCCAGAAAATCCCATGTGCCCACACCAGCCCATGTTTGTCTGATTTGCACTTACAAATCTCCACGGAGAAGATTTCACAGCCTCCCAGGACTGTGCTGATGCGTAATGTCCTTACAGCTAAAGAGAGTTTTCTTAATATCTAAGTGAAATCTTCCCTGCTGCAAATTAAGCCTCTCTATTTGTGCTCCTGTGGAATCTGCAGGGATAGTCAGGCACCTCCTGCAAGCCAGAGGGCTGTTATCACATCCCCCCTACCCCTACCTCCCCCAGCATATCTTGCTAGGAAAAAATAACCCCGAGGCCTTCTTCAGAGGTCATTTTCCCTTCAGTCTCTTATCATCCTGCTCTCCTCTACTGCCCTTGCTCTAATTTGGCCCTGTCTCCGAGTGCAGCATCTCAAACAGGGCACCGTGCCCCAGACAAGACCCCAGGACCCAAGCAGGGTGGGATTATCACTTCCTTGTCTCACACATGCCATTCTTGCTCTCACAGCCCAGAATAATATTCTAACATTGGGGGGTTAGCTCCCCCCCACACCCCAACAGCACCCTGTTAGGCTGCTGCTCAGTATTTCTTCCATGCTCCACTATCTCCCCCAGGTCCCTCTCTGCAGTATTGCTGCTGCGTATTTAATTTCTCTTGCAAGAGAGGGGTTTGTGCTGCCCTGGCTGCAGCCATCTCAGTGACATGGGGCTCCAGCTGCTGTCAACAGAGCAAGAGGCTTTTCCAGGACAACCCATCCCACCACCCCCCAGAGTGAGATGGAGGGCTCCCTGTGGAGCTAAGTCCCAGTCTGGAGAAATTTTTCAGACAAGGGTCCATTTTTAAGACAGCTGGATGAGGGGATATAACATTCAAAGCACCACTCCTCATCTGAGTCCCTACCAAATTTTCTTTTACTGCTGTTGACCCACTTGGGGATTGACTTTGGAGCTCAGTCACTCTCCACAGCCACACAGGTCTCAGCTATCCCACACCAGTCCACATCAGCCATCCCTTCCTTTTACCAATGTTTTTTTAAGAACAAAGTTCAAACCAGCACAAAATACACTTCCCAACACTGGGAGATTACAGCAAAACACTTCCCAAGCAGACAGAGACCATCTTGGGACAGGGAGTGGCCCCAGAGAGTGAAGTAACCTAGCATCCAGAGCCAGGAGCTTGCACTACCTCTACAGACCCACTGTCCCATCTCTTTGCAAGCACGTGTTCATCCTAAATCAATGGCAGGAAAGAGGAAATTATAAGCATGATTACTCCTAAATGGGGGGAATGTTTAATCCAAAAGCTAATGTGCACTTTGATCCAATATTAATGAACCAGCACCTGGTTGTATATCTCCCCAGCTTCAAAAGAGGGGAAAACTTAATCAAACACTAATGTGTATCATAATTTGTAACACAGTCTAGAACATCAAAGACAAGAGTGTCTATGAATGCACTAGTTTTTCAGATGAAAGTGTTTTCTCCCAGGAGAAGCATTATCCCCAGCAGAACAGCAGATCTGAGAGGCTGTTAGAGAGTAAATAGGATCTGACAACGGGTAGGGGTGGTGGTGGAGTGAGATAAGTTTTGGGTGATTTCTGCAGCATCCATTTCAGACACGCATCCTTACTACTCCTCATCCCAGAGCACCATGGCTTTTGCTCCCTTCCTGACAGAGGAAGGCTTCAGGCAGACTCAGCACTGCCCTGGCGATGTGTGTGAAGTGGGCAGACCCATTGTCCTAAGAGCCCAAACTGCCTGGGGCACCTGGGATATTTTGTTTCAATCCTCCCCACCCCAGCACCCTGCTCATGAGGTTGAGGAGCTAGGCTCAGTGCTACAAGCTGGAACATGCTCTTGTTCACTGTCACACCAAAAGAGCCCCCAGCAAGTAAATAGAATCATGGGATGATGTGCTGGAGGGGAAATGTCAAGCCCTCAGAACTTCATCTTCTTGAGCCTGTGTCATTTAGAAGTTCATAAAGCCTCTTCAGAATTAAAAGAAACCTCACCCTTTGCCTCCAAATACCTCTGTTCCTTATTGGCAGACAACACAATTCGTTTTCTACCTTAAATCCATGGGTATTAGGGACTCCACAGAGGTGTTTGTTTTGCTGTAGTAAGCACACACCAGGCAGCAAACCCCAAAGGGCTACTCAGAGCTGCCAAGCACCCCTAAGCCATGGGAAATCCTAAGGATGCTCTCCCACCACACCAGGTCATGGATGGTTACCACACCCTGACAAGGATGCAGAGGGTTACACAACTCACCTTCATCACTTGCTGGGCCAGAACAGGGTGACTGGCCAGATCCTGTCCCAGGAGCGCAGTGGCGATCTGCTCGCAGTATTGTAGGGCCTGGGCTGGGAGCCCATGGTCAGCCAAGCGAGAGGCGTAGAGGAGCTTGTACACCTTGGGAGAGGCAAGCAGAACAGATAAAGGTGAGCAAGGAGGTCCTCATGCCTGTGAGTCCCCTCCTCCATAGAACATCATCCAAGCATGATTCAGAGCGCCCTGGATCATGGGTCTCATCACCCAGAGGTCATCCCCACCCACCACCACAGGGCTGGCTCCCCAAACCTCAGCCCTGTTGCATGGCCAGGCCATCCCAGAGACGGATGGGTGGTGGGCAGAGCAGGCCAGCCCACCACCTTCATTTATCCACCCGATTTGTGCAGTGCCTGAGGCAGCAGCAGCCGGGTGATTCTTTGCCTACCCAATACTCAAAGAGCAGGGAGACAAACAGACCAGAGCCCTGCCCTGGAGGAGCCCCTCAACCAATGCAGCCTCTTCATCACTTCCAAAACCCAGGGATGGGTCAAGCCTTAGCAAGCAGCCTGAATCCGTGGCTTCAGAGGGATGAAGGCATGTTTTGGGGCACCTTTGAACAGCTGTGCCAGATGTGCTAGTGCATCTCCACTACCTGGAAGGGGAGCAGGAAGGATTTGGGCTGTCGCAGCTGCTGGCAGTACTCGAAGATTTCCATCCGCTGGATGGCCTCTGTCCTGGCAAACTGGGCAAACACCTGACTGCAGAGGAGAGGGGTAGAGGTACAGCAAGCAGGAGCAGAGCTCTCTGCCCAGACAGCCCCACACACAGATTGACAGCTCCACCACCACACCAGCCTGCAGCTGGAGAGGCCCAGAGCAAAGCTTGCATTAAGAGCAGTAAATCCCCCAAAAAAGGGATTGTTTTTGCATAGCAGTGAAGGGATGGGAGTGATGAAGAGAAAGTGAGACATGTCATTCTGGCAAGAGTACCATCTCCTGAGCTCACTCACCGGTGGCTGCTGCCAAGCAGAGACATGCGATCCGCCTTCGACCCAAAGTAACCAAAAGGAATATCTGCCATCAGGTAGCAGAAATGAGCTGCTTCAACTGCTCCCTTGCCAGCTGGATGGGAGGAAAATAACCAAGCAGCCCTGAGAGACAGGTCACCATGTGGTCAGAGTTGCTTTGGAGGCCCCCAAACTCACATGAAAACCCAAATCCAACAGCTCCACTTCTCTTCCCTGACCACGCAAGACCCTGACCTCTCCCTTCTGCCTGTTTCTTGTTTGTTTTCTCACAGTTCCTGCATTCTGTACCTAGGAGGGGGGTTCAGTTCAGTGGTAGAACCAGAGGAGCCTGAGCAGGGTCCAGTTCCAGCTTCAGCTCTGCAGGGTGCCATTACTGGGATGAAATCGCTGAGAGTCTCTACAGTTCCATATGCCCTCCCTGTGTCCAGCCACTCCAGGTGCCTCCAAAAGAGCAGCTAATGGATGCGCTCGAGTCTGACTCATCTGCCAGCACAAAGGGCAGCAGGGTCCATCAACACCTTGCCCCTGCCTCTGCACAGGCACTACAGGCATGCACACCCCACCTCAGCACAAGGCCAGCATGGACAGTGACAGTGCAGGTGACCACCCACTATTACAAGACAGTGGGAGCATAACTGCTTCCAACAGCCTTGGCTCACCCAAAGTGTCTCCCATGGTGATTATGGCCCGGTGGTTCAGCTCCATGTCACCAACCTTGTTGGACAACATCACGGCCAAATGGGGCCTCCAGTCTCCCCACATGGCATCCCCACAGCACTGCAGGGAGACAAGAGAGGAACAAAGGTGAGCAGAGATGGTCACCACTAGATGGTTGTCACATGCAGGTAGCAGTACAGGGGTACATGCACCAGGGTCAGACTTGCTCACGGACCAGTGCTGCTTGAGGGATCCTTCCTGCCATAAGCTGGAAGAGGGTCTGCATGGGGTCATTAGCAGCCAGTGTGCTGGTGAACCTGTGAGGAGACAGCAGAGATAGGGCTGCTGTGCCAAGGCCCCAAACCCTCATATGCCTCCAACAGCATGTCTCAAATGTCCCAGGAAATCAGCATCACGAGAAGGCAGAAAGGATCATAAGCCCATTAGGCTGATGATCTGCATTACCTTCAGAACAGTCAAGTCTCCAGGACAACGTTAGATAAAACCTCCTTAAAAGGATTCAGGTTGCACAAGACAATTTCTGCTTAAATCTCCCCGAAGGGATCAACCCAATCCAGACTAAGTACATTAATTCCACCAGAAAACGTTCATACAAGTGGGATGAACAGCTCAGACCAGGCTGGATCACAGGGAATATGGCTCAGCTCCCCCTGCCTCGATGGTTGCCTTTGCTAGGGCAGCAGGGGCAAAGCCAAAGACTCAATATATTCTTCCCCTGACACCTTCAGAGGATGTCTTTCCTTCTGCCTTTCAGCCCCCACTTCATTTCTCCTGTCCATCAGGAAGCCCAAAGAGCTCAGGCCGATCCGTATGGACACCCTCTATGAAATGGTCCATCTGAAATCAATGTTCTTCTTTTCAGTGTGCTGGGACTGAAGGCACCCAAAAAGATAACAGGCTTGGCAAAGCCAGTCACAGACCATTGTACCTTGGGCCTTAGCTTCTCCTACTTACCCATTGAGCACCCAGCTGTAGGTCCTTGGGTCCATCTTGCTCGAGAGGAAGAGGGCATGGCCCCACAGATGGTTTCTCATGGCCCAGACCAGAGCATCCTGCAGGCAAGGTGGAGAAGAAAGTGCATTTCCAGTAACTCTGTTTTTCCCCGCCTTCCTCTGCTGCAGGGAACCCTCTGCTCACCCAGCTTAGAGACAAGCTCTGTTGACTGCTCTCCTTTAACTAACACTCCCAAAAATTCTTCCATGTTCAAAGGCCCCTTTATCTTTCTACCTTGCACAATTACAAGAACTGGGACCTTCATACCAGTATCAACTTTCCTGGATTTCCAGGCCCGTGCTTCCCCTTAAGTCTCAGTGCCACCACTGTGAGATCCCACCTCAGGCACCCAGGCTTCTCTGCATCCAACACTCTCTCTCCCTTTGCCTTTGGTATCCTTTGAGATCATATAGCTGCAACTAACACACAGTGCTACATCTTGCCTTCACTCAGAGCCCCATCCTACTTCCCAGTGGTGGGAAATCACTGCCACAAGCCCTGTTCTACAAACAGCTTGAAAGGTTGATACCACAACCACAAGGCATGTCCTGCCCACCATTCCTTTTAAAATCTGAAGAGGTCAAAGGAGCTAAGAATAAAACTCAGCCCTATGTCCTGGATCCCACTCACAACTTACTTTCTTCCTGCCATAGTACAGGAGCTTGGTGAATTTCTCCACTATCTGTGCCTGGGTCTCCACAACAGGAGGGACCTCCCCCGTGATGAGGTCCAGTGTCCCTGGCTGATGTGCCATCCACTCGTCATCTGTCAGGCCAATCAGGTTTGCTGCAGGGTTTTGCCTTTTGTACTTCTCCTCATGCCTGCAGTCTTGCATCAGCAGCTCAGCCACGTCCGAGCCCATCATAGACTGTGAAAGGAAAGGTGAAGAGCAAGGCCCATGGAGGCTCCATGAGTGAAGGCTGACGGCACTTTCAATCCAACACACTTACACTCCTATCCTCTGCCTAGCACATCTCCCCAGCAAGACCAGTCTTGGTCATCAGCATGCAGTTTTGTGGGGGCAAAGGATTCAGTACAACTAGCAAGACACCTAGCAATTGCTCTGAAGATCATATTCAACTGCTTCCAACAAGCAGCCACAGATTAGATCGAGTGTATTTCATTGGGTTAAGGGAATAATCCTCTTTTAGGTATAAATGATGCAGGTGGCCACAGTCCCTTTCATAGCTACTATAGCATGGGATTGTTGGTAGAACACAAAGATGAAAAGCAATCCAGGCTAAGGACTGGCTCCAAATACCCAAGCAGTACTAAACTGATTGGTGGTACTGTGGGAATGGGATGCTTTTAAGGTACATCCCCTGAAAATAGCAACTGGATCAAGAGGCACATAAGGGGCATGTAAGTAGTGTCACTTCTAAGATCAAAAGGTACATACCCTTCCGATGGGACACCTACCCCATTCTGTCGGCAGAGGAGGACCAGGAGCTTCCAGAGAAGAGCTGAATCTCTGCCTCTCTGTGTTGACAGATCACAGCTCGTGGCAATCTTCATCTGGCAAAATGTCACCACATCCACTTTGTGCAGATTTTCCCTACAGCAGCAAAAAAAGGCATCAAAAGAAACCCAAGGCAAAAGCAATCCAAGACATCACTCAAAGTGTTCCCTGGTTCACTGGTGGCAATGTTAAAAGACTCAAAGTGAGACACAGAAGGTCCCCAGTGTCAACAAACACACACCACCCTGGTGACATGATGCTCAAAAATGCTTAAATTTCATCATTATTACAACACTTTGCAGATTTTTGTGTTTCAGGCACCCAGAGGGCATCTCAGACTCTCTGCCCCTCTGATCATATGCTCATCCATCCTCCCGCAAAGGAGCTCAGTGTTGCTGTTGTAGCCATGGATATCCCAGGTTGTAGGAGCAAACACACACCAAGGCAGTGTCTTCAGTTAACAGGCACAGTGCAGGGAGAAAGACACGCTTGTGACCACATCAACCCTTCGTGTCTGAAACAGCAGCAGAAACCTTTAAGCTCTGTGCAAGCCATGCAGAACTGCTGCCTTAAAATAAATAAGTCAGACAGTTGGAAAGAAAAGGTGCCTGAGAGACAAGATCAGCCATGGGAGAAAGACCAGGGAGGAAGATACTGATTCTGACCCAATTACACTGACATATCATATGGATATTCCCAGCATCCCCTTCAGCGCAAGTAACCTACAGGTCTTCTACACAGCTTCTGGGCATACACAGCTCTTTTGCTCAGTAAATGGTTTCATTCCTTCTGCACACTCCTCTTCTCTCCCTGCTTTGGTTGTGAGTGATGAGAAGACACACTGGTGTAACCAGTACAACACAGAGACAACCTGATCCACCACACTATGACTCAGCCCCAGTCTCACAGTGGATGAAGGTACATACTGGGTCTGACCCTGCCATGTGCAGCCTCAGGGGACTAAAACCTTCAGAAAACCTAAACCATAGGTTGACCCAGGGCTTCAGACATCCAGAGATCTCCCAAAAATCAGTTTGAGACATAAGTAACAATAAGGTCAAATATACAAACCACAAACCCACAAAAACTGTTCAAAAAATCCCAACCAAAACAACACGTCTCTCACAATCCAGACCAAGCTAAACTGCAGCAAAGGAACTGGGCTCCCAATCTTGACCTAGACTTGGACTTTTCAGATCTCAAACCAACAGAGACTCTGAAATCTGCCTTGAACTCATCTCTTCTTCCAAAGGAGAAGTGCTCCCATCACAGCCAGGAGATGATCACTCCTGGACCTGATGGTGCAGTACACCTGGCGGTGCAGAATACCTGGCCAGGGGCCCTGGGAAAGTCCGCAGCTCCTCCAGCTCTTTTGTATCATGAAGAATTACCTAAAAAAAAACAAGAGAAAATTCAACATATGGATTCCAGCAATCAGATTAGCCCCAGCTGCACCACCTTCAAGTCATTGCCTTGGCCAAGGATTCAGCAGTGCTGGTGAACCCATTCTCCATGCTGTCTTAAGGGAACCCCGGAGCATAGATCCTAACCCATCACATGGACCCCAATGCTAAGGTCCAGGAAAGAAATGCCTGTTGAGATGGCACCTGCCTCCTTTGGGAGACAAAATAGGAGGCTGAAAAGCTGTGGTAGACTCAGTGGGTGGATACAGCCACTGTATTGGAGAACCTCAGAAAGGTGAGCAGAATTAACCTTCAGAGAGGTGTGGACCACATCTGTCCCTGTCAGAAGGTATCACTGTGAACAGGTCATAGATGATGAGGGTTACAGAGCTGAATAAGCAAGATGCAGGGACCAAAGGCTGAAAGCAGTGCCCAAAGCCTGAAGGGCCAGGCAATGGTTGAGATGGCATGATGCAGACTCAAGAGTCCACATGGGCTGTAGAGAAGAAGGCAACAGGGGACAAGAAGGCTACTGAGGAGGGTGCTTGGGTGAACAGTGTTTGCATTGCTCAGGGCAAAAGCAGCCACCTAGGGCTGTGGATACCTCCAGGCTGTGTAGTTCAACACAGGCCAGCTGCCCCTCAGCAGGGCGGTGGGGACACACCAGCGCCAGCTGGCCTCCAGCTCCAAAGCACACTGCCATGTGAGGCAGCAAGAACTTGTGGGGTACCACCGGGGCCGGAGTGGACACTGAAGGTTCCCCTGCAACGACACACAGGACACCATGAGCCTCCTCGCCCTGATCCCACACCACCTCCACTATGGAGGACATGACCAGGTCACATCCTGGCCCCCCCAACTTAAGTAACCCTCCAGTGACCTCCATATGCAAGAACTGTCCACTAAAGCAGAATGGAAACCCAGGGCAGCTCCTGCACCCACCAGGACAGAGACACCAGACTGTGTCCTGACCCCACAATACCCTGGGTCACACCTCCTTCGGGAAAGGACCAAGCAGCAAGACAGTAAATCTAATGCCAACTATTTATTTCCCTGCTGTCCCCCTTGACAGAGAGGGCCAGGGCCCCATGACATCTCACCTGCTTGTTCTGGGCTCCAGGTCCCCAAAAGTGTGGGGTCATAGTGGTCGGCACCATCACGGAGGTACTGGCTGAGCTCATAGCTGCTGGAGCTGAGCCCTGACTCATGGCACTGCAGGAGCAGGCTGGGCTGGCCCAAGGGCTGCAAGGAAGGGAGAACACACAAAGCTGGCTGAGAAACTAGAAACACTCTTTTCTGTTCCCAGGGTGGTGGGACAGGCTCTGCTGCCCCAGATAGTGTCCAGCAGGAACAGCACAATACAGCTCACTCGCTTTCACATCTTAAAGATCATCGTGGCACATGCCCTGCCATAGCCAGTGACTTCTTAAATTTCATCAGTCACAGTCTAGCCCAACACCTTTCCTATCCCTAACAGGGACTTCCCAAGAGTCAGCAGATGGTGCTTGAAAATCCAAAAAAGAAGCTATGCCCAGAAGCAAAGCCACCAGAGCAGCTTTGATTCAATCTTTTTATTTGCTCTTTGGCTAAACACAGTGATCAGGTCACCAGTGTCATGAAGCAGACCTGGATGGACAGAGCTGACAATGACACACAGGTTTCAGCTACCTAGGGAAGGTGCAGGAGAGCATTCTACCAAACCTGGATTTCTGTCCTGCTCTTGGCTCTGTTCTGGAGCCAGGTACAGCTCCATGCCTGGGTGACAACAGCCCAGCAGATGCAGAGTTCTTAAAACACTCATAACCCACTATAAAAATCCCCAGAGACTGTTAAGCACTGAGTGCAACATAGTAAAGCAGCCTTTTTCTCCTCAGCCTCCTACCCAGCTGGAGAAGGAACATATGGATTGCTCCCAAAATGCCTGGGAGATCCCCAAGCCTTTTGCCTTCTACCCCTGTCCATCCTGAGGTTACCTCTTGGGACTGGCTGCTGGTCTCCCCCAAATTGCTGCCAAGGGGTTTGCCTCCTCTCCCCTCAGGCTGGGCAGCTGAGACGTGCATCTCCTTGTGGGTGTCGTAGGTCTGTGGCCTGCAGAAGGTGGCAAAAGGGGATGCCCTGAGGGTGAGAAATTATTTGCACCAGCCACAAACCTGCTAATTTTACAGCAGATGGTTGCACCAGGTGATGCTCAGACTGCCCCCACCCTTACCTGTCCTGCCCTGGAGGGTTCGTGGCCAGGTTGGGGTGGTAACCCCTGTAGTAGTGCTGGTCCCGGTGACTGGTACTCTTGCCATAAGGCTCTCCCTGTCTCAGGTCTAGAGAAAGAATCAAGATTTAGCATTGCCCCTCCAGAGCAACAAGCCATAAGGAAGTTGCAAAAGAAAAGCAAGAGTCAGGCAATTTGCCATGTATACCTCATTTGCTTCCAAATTAGCCCATCAAGTTGGAGGCATGACAAAGCCCTGAACAAGTTTGCCAACACAGCACAGGGTGTCCTTTCCTCTTCTCTCCCTCCCCTTTTCTTTAGCCCGGAAACTCCAGAAACAGAAAAAAAACCCCAAGGCCATCCTGATGACACAGCTCACAGAGATCAGCCTGGAGCTGGGAATGACACAGACTTTTAGCCATGGAGATCAAGATGAAACATTTCCTTGGGTGTACCTAGCTCCTGCTCACATTTCCCAAATGCAAACTGGAGGCAATGCTACACAGCGAGTACATCACCAATGGCCTGGCATTGTGGGCAGGAAAAAGCCCTGAAGATGTGCAAGCCCTGGGAGAAGCACCCATCCTGGAGGAAGCATCACCTCTTCTCCTGCAAGCATATTGCCTCCATCTCCAGACCCAAAGGATAAGCTTGTACCTCTGTCATCCTGCCTGGCCACTGGCTGCCACTGGTGGCTTTGGTAGGTGTAGTCATCCCTGTAGCTTGCTACTGGATACTGCCAGTGGGGGTCTTCATATCCTTGCCTGAAATGCAACACAACATATTTAATGTGAGGGGGAAAAAAAAGGGCACTGCTGCAGGTTCTGGACCATATCTTGGGTTAGATTCATGCCCTGAATGGGACATTTGGAAGAGAAAAGGTGATGGAAATAAAGCCAGGTCCTCTGCTCAAGCACCCTGCTCAGTGGCAGGGACAGAAACTGGTCCAGCATCACATCTGGAAGGGCCAGCAGGAGGTTTGGATACTTTCCAACTATGAGAAAGTTGTGCACTGCACAACTTTCAGGTAATGCCCAATTGCAGCTTGATAGCGTGGATTTATCACAGGAATGGACTTTCACACATATTTCAGAAAATGCCCCCCAAAATCACCTTCTCCAGCTAAGGTCTGGAGCTGTTGTGTCTACTGCACAGCTCAGCAGATCACCCCCTGCACTGAGCCCAAGCCACCCACCCAGCACTCATGTACCTCCACCCTCCACAATTTACACAGCAATTTGGTCAGCCCCACACAACACCCCCCTTTTCCCAGTGCGAGCACCACAGAACTCCAGCACAGACCCCTGCATATCCACACCGTAACTCAGGGAGGGCAATAACTCAGGCAAATCAACCCAGGTTTGCTGGAGCACTTGAATGTCTCAGCACCCAGAACATCCTCCAGCCCACATTTTATCCTTCCACCCTCTGCTGTTTCAGCAGCTGAGCTTGCAAGCTCCCTTTTGCTCCTACATTATGGTTTATATTTTTATTGTTCACCTTGCACTTTATAAAAAAGAACAGCATTTAATCAAACCCTCAAGAAAAATGCACCTTGGGACCAAGATAAAGCCTGTAAAACAGCAACTGCAGAAGTCACGGCTGTAAGAATTCTGAGCTGCAGCTGCTACACAGCCTTAAGTATAGAAGTCAACAGCCCCAGTGCTGAGCTCTGAGAACACCACCTGTAACTGGCAGTCAACTGGATTTATCTTCATTCATCACCACCCTTTTGGCCTGTGGTCAAACCTTCTTTTAAGAAGGTTTTCAAGGAGAGGGCTCAGTGCATCCATCGCAAAGCTGGGCAGCTCTCACCTGGAGTATGGCCTGTTGGGGTAGCTGATTTCAAAGTATTCAGTCCGAGAAGCTGGTATGCGGGCATCTCTCCGGGGGTGGTGACCCTCATCCCAGGGGTGATGTCCAAGGAGGTGGCTTCCATCCCAAGATCCAGGCCGAGCTGGTGGTCTTGTGCGAAGGAGCTGCCGCCTGGGCTGGGGTGCGGGGCCACGGGGTATGTCTCCCCGTGGTCCCCAAGCTGCCTGACTCTGCTGGGGCTGGGAGGGCCAGGCAGGGGCCCAGGGCTCCATCACAGGCTTTCCAGTGTGGTCCTCTCCACTTTTGGAGTGGGAGAGGAGGTGAAGTCCCAGATGGCTTCAGTGGCCTACAAGCAATGAGATAAACCACAGTGCATTTGATCCCACTCAAAGCCCCCCATGAAGCCTGTTGCCACCCTCCCTCTGCTTTGGGAGCCTGCTGGAAACCCAGCATCCTTTCCAAAATGGCCAGAGGCAAGGAAAAACCATCTCAACACCTTCCTAAACTTGAAGCTCCCCTTCAGACACCAGGACAAAATGGTCCAATTTTTAAAGCAACAGGCATCCAGCTCTTCCCAGAGCAAGAAGTAGCACACAGGTAGCAACCTCCTGGCACCACCACCCTGCAAAGCACCACCACTCACAGACTCCCCAGGTGGGTGAGAAATCAGTTTCACCTCTGTGACAACAGAGAAACTCCATTTTATACATGGTACAGGAAGGAATACTGGCAAAGCTACAAGCTGGAGAAGGAGAGTTATTCTCGAAGAAAGAAGCAGGGACAGAGGCAGGGAGAAACGTAGCTTTGCTCATGTGAGCTATGAGACAGGGTGGAAACAGGGATTTCCTCCTGCCTTTCAGTTCCAGCAAGAATATAGCAGTTCAAGCAGACATGGGGTTTACTTACAATGGTTCCACACATATGAGAAAACACTAAGAAGAGCCTTAGGGTGGGTGAAGACCCTGCTGACAGAGTGGATGCCACCCTCAAGCTCCCCATATCTCCTCTTGCAGGATCACTACCCGAACTGTCCCCACCACAAAGGCTCACGAATCTCCCCGATGCAGGCAGATGGCCACTTGCTGTTTGATCCACTTGTCAACCCTCTCACACTCAAAGTTTAAGGCATTTGGGGGTCCTTTCAGGGCAGGGGGGGACAGGACACACTCAGGTCTGAACAGAGCCAGCTTAGAATGGGCCCCTTCTAGGTGAAATAAGGTTTTAATCCTTGCCCTAAATAGCCCCTGGGCACAGGCATCTCATCATCCATCATTTCAGTCCCACCAAGGGCCCCCCAGATTTTTGGCCAGGGGTTCCCACCACCATCCGCCCCCCACACACACCTGCTTGGAGGCCACAGGGAACCTTCTTCGCTCGCCGGGCGCCACTACCAAAGTCCACTGCCACATGGGCCGCTGCAACGGGCAAAGGGCAGCCTCCGCTCCTCCGCCCCAGACCAACTCGCTCTGCTCCAGTGGGGGGTTTGTGCTGCTGTTTGCGTCCCTGAGGGTCACTTTCCCCATCACCTGGGTCTCATCTCACCCCAGAGATGGAGCACACAGCCTTCCAAGCCCCCAAATGCCTTATATTTCTCATGTGGGTTTTTTGGTTTGTTTTTTTTGTGTGTGTGTGTTTTTGGTTTGTTTTTTTTTTTTTTTTTTTTTTTTTTTTTGTCCCTTAAATTTCCTCCT